>OY821521.1:125643459-125908459 GCA_963682025.1 Cordilura impudica
AATCTAATCTAATCTAATCTAATCTAATCTAATCTAATCTAATCTAATCTAATCTAATCTAATCTAATCTAATCTAATCTAATCTAATCTAATCTAATCTAATCTAATCTAATCTAATCTAATCTAATCTAATCTAATCTAATCTAATCTAATCTAATCTAATCTAATCTAATCTAATCTAATCTAATCTAATCTAATCTAATCTAATCTAATCTAATCTAATCTAATCTAATCTAATCTAATCTAATCTAATCTAATCTAATCTAATCTAATCTAATCTAATCTAATCTAATCTAATCTAATCTAATCTAATCTAATCTAATCTAATCTAATCTAATCTAATCTAATCTAATCTAATCTAATCTAATCTAATCTAATCTAATCTAATCTAATCTAATCTAATCTAATCTAATCTAATCTAATCTAATCTAATCTAATCTAATCTAATCTAATCTAATCTAATCTAATCTAATCTAATCTAATCTAATCTAATCTAATCTAATCTAATCTAATCTAATCTAATCTAATCTAATCTAATCTAATCTAATCTAATCTAATCTAATCTAATCTAATCTAATCTAATCTAATCTAATCTAATCTAATCTAATCTAATCTAATCTAATCTAATCTAATCTAATCTAATCTAATCTAATCTAATCTAATCTAATCTAATCTAATCTAATCTAATCTAATCTAATCTAATCTAATCTAATCTAATCTAATCTAATCTAATCTAATCTAATCTAATCTAATCTAATCTAATCTAATCTAATCTAATCTAATCTAATCTAATCTAATCTAATCTAATCTAATCTAATCTAATCTAATCTAATCTAATCTAATCTAATCTAATCTAATCTAATCTAATCTAATCTAATCTAATCTAATCTAATCTAATCTAATCTAATCTAATCTAATCTAATCTAATCTAATCTAATCTAATCTAATCTAATCTAATCTAATCTAATCTAATCTAATCTAATCTAATCTAATCTAATCTAATCTAATCTAATCTAATCTAATCTAATCTAATCTAATCTAATCTAATCTAATCTAATCTAATCTAATCTAATCTAATCTAATCTAATCTAATCTAATCTAATCTAATCTAATCTAATCTAATCTAATCTAATCTAATCTAATCTAATCTAATCTAATCTAATCTAATCTAATCTAATCTAATCTAATCTAATCTAATCTAATCTAATCTAATCTAATCTAATCTAATCTAATCTAATCTAATCTAATCTAATCTAATCTAATCTAATCTAATCTAATCTAATCTAATCTAATCTAATCTAATCTAATCTAATCTAATCTAATCTAATCTAATCTAATCTAATCTAATCTAATCTAATCTAATCTAATCTAATCTAATCTAATCTAATCTAATCTAATCTAATCTAATCTAATCTAATCTAATCTAATCTAATCTAATCTAATCTAATCTAATCTAATCTAATCTAATCTAATCTAATCTAATCTAATCTAATCTAATCTAATCTAATCTAATCTAATCTAATCTAATCTAATCTAATCTAATCTAATCTAATCTAATCTAATCTAATCTAATCTAATCTAATCTAATCTAATCTAATCTAATCTAATCTAATCTAATCTAATCTAATCTAATCTAATCTAATCTAATCTAATCTAATCTAATCTAATCTAATCTAATCTAATCTAATCTAATCTAATCTAATCTAATCTAATCTAATCTAATCTAATCTAATCTAATCTAATCTAATCTAATCTAATCTAATCTAATCTAATCTAATCTAATCTAATCTAATCTAATCTAATCTAATCTAATCTAATCTAATCTAATCTAATCTAATCTAATCTAATCTAATCTAATCTAATCTAATCTAATCTAATCTAATCTAATCTAATCTAATCTAATCTAATCTAATCTAATCTAATCTAATCTAATCTAATCTAATCTAATCTAATCTAATCTAATCTAATCTAATCTAATCTAATCTAATCTAATCTAATCTAATCTAATCTAATCTAATCTAATCTAATCTAATCTAATCTAATCTAATCTAATCTAATCTAATCTAATCTAATCTAATCTAATCTAATCTAATCTAATCTAATCTAATCTAATCTAATCTAATCTAATCTAATCTAATCTAATCTAATCTAATCTAATCTAATCTAATCTAATCTAATCTAATCTAATCTAATCTAATCTAATCTAATCTAATCTAATCTAATCTAATCTAATCTAATCTAATCTAATCTAATCTAATCTAATCTAATCTAATCTAATCTAATCTAATCTAATCTAATCTAATCTAATCTAATCTAATCTAATCTAATCTAATCTAATCTAATCTAATCTAATCTAATCTAATCTAATCTAATCTAATCTAATCTAATCTAATCTAATCTAATCTAATCTAATCTAATCTAATCTAATCTAATCTAATCTAATCTAATCTAATCTAATCTAATCTAATCTAATCTAATCTAATCTAATCTAATCTAATCTAATCTAATCTAATCTAATCTAATCTAATCTAATCTAATCTAATCTAATCTAATCTAATCTAATCTAATCTAATCTAATCTAATCTAATCTAATCTAATCTAATCTAATCTAATCTAATCTAATCTAATCTAATCTAATCTAATCTAATCTAATCTAATCTAATCTAATCTAATCTAATCTAATCTAATCTAATCTAATCTAATCTAATCTAATCTAATCTAATCTAATCTAATCTAATCTAATCTAATCTAATCTAATCTAATCTAATCTATTCTAATCTAATCTAATCTAATCTAATCTAATCTAATCTAATCTAATCTAATCTAATCTAATCTAATCTAATCTAGAAACAATTAAGAATAAGGATAGCTTATTTTCCTTGATATATCAATATATTCTTTAAAAATTATATTCACTAACCAAAAATTTCCTATATTTCATGGCGTTCTTTATATAATTATATAATGGGAACCAATTTTCGTCAGCGCCACCATTTAAAATGTCGTACATTTCATCGTCCGTTAACCTTGAGCCTCGTAAAGAACTAGACCTTACTCCATTTAATACCGGGCACTTTCCTAACAAATGCAGTAGTGTTTCTTCTTCATTCATGTTGCATAGAGAACACAATCTATTTTGATCTGCCCTATATTAGTTGCCGTTCAGCCATAAGAGATCAGCACGAGCCTTCAGTATAATGGAAATTTCATGTTGGTTATATCGTTCGTTGCAGTATGTGTAGCATTTTGAATGATTTAGAAATTTGTACACTCTTTGCTGGCTTTGTAATGCATTTACATGATGCTCGTGTTCTATTTAATTTAATTTCTATTTAATTTACTACATGAATCATTCCATATAATTTGGTTTTGACTAATATTGTTGAATCTTAAGCTGTGTTGACAGAAGCGTTCAGACAGATTTTTGTACCAGTATATATTTTTTACTATTATTAGCTTTGTGAGTTTGTGGGGTAATCTTTGAGTATCATATTCAAAAATAGTTTTAGCTATATAGTGGAGGTGGAGGCTATAGGTATATAAATGTGACTCTTCCTGTCCTGTTTCTAAGGCAATAACATAGTTTGGGGTGTTGATCGGTAGTTTTAGCACTCTTTTCGTGAAAAACCTTTGCAATTTGTCTGCTTGTTCAAACCCCGAAAAACCCCATATCTGAGCTCCATAAGCTTGTACAGACCTGAAAATAGATTGAAACAATATCCACTTTGCTTTTAATGGCACATCCCTTTTTCCGAATTTTTCCACGAGATATTTATACAAACTTTTGCCGAGTCATTTTTTTAACACATATGTTTAGTGTAAGTCATTGTAGGAGTTAATAAAATACCTAGATATTTATACTCTGACACAATCTTTACGGTTTCTCCATGAAATCTCCATTTTTAAATCTAATCTAATCTAATCTAATCTAATCTAATCTAATCTAATCTAATCTAATCTAATCTAATCTAATCTAATCTAATCTAATCTAATCTAATCTAATCTAATCTAATCTAATCTAATCTAATCTAATCTAATCCAATCTAATCTAATCTAATCTAATCTAATCTAATCTAATCTAATCTAATCTAATCTAATCTAATCTAATCTAATCTAATCTAATCTAATCTAATCTAATCTAATCTAATCTAATCTAATCTAATCTAATCTAATCTAATCTAATCTAATCTAATCTAATCTAATCTAATCTAATCTAATCTAATCTAATCTAATCTAATCTAATCTAATCTAATCTAATCTAATCTAATCTAATCTAATCTAATCTAATCTAATCTAATCTAATCTAATCTAATCTAATCTAATCTAATCTAATCTAATCTAATCTAATCTAATCTAATCTAATCTAATCTAATCTAATCTAATCTAATCTAATCTAATCTAATCTAATCTAATCTAATCTAATCTAATCTAATCTAATCTAATCTAATCTAATCTAATCTAATCTAATCTAATCTAATCTAATCTAATCTAATCTAATCTAATCTAATCTAATCTAATCTAATCTAATCTAATCTAATCTAATCTAATCTAATCTAATCTAATCTAATCTAATCTAATCTAATCTAATCTAATCTAATCTAATCTAATCTAATCTAATCTAATCTAATCTAATCTAATCTAATCTAATCTAATCTAATCTAATCTAATCTAATCTAATCTAATCTAATCTAATCTAATCTAATCTAATCTAATCTAATCTAATCTAATCTAATCTAATCTAATCTAATCTAATCTAATCTAATCTAATCTAATCTAATCTAATCTAATCTAATCTAATCTAATCTAATCTAATCTAATCTAATCTAATCTAATCTAATCTAATCTAATCTAATCTAATCTAATCTAATCTAATCTAATCTAATCTAATCTAATCTAATCTAATCTAATCTAATCTAATCTAATCTAATCTAATCTAATCTAATCTAATCTAATCTAATCTAATCTAATCTAATCTAATCTAATCTAATCTAATCTAATCTAATCTAATCTAATCTAATCTAATCTAATCTAATCTAATCTAATCTAATCTAATCTAATCTAATCTAATCTAATCTAATCTAATCTAATCTAATCTAATCTAATCTAATCTAATCTAATCTAATCTAATCTAATCTAATCTAATCTAATCTAATCTAATCTAATCTAATCTAATCTAATCTAATCTAATCTAATCTAATCTAATCTAATCTAATCTAATCTAATCTAATCTAATCTAATCTAATCTAATCTAATCTAATCTAATCTAATCTAATCTAATCTAATCTAATCTAATCTAATCTAATCTAATCTAATCTAATCTAATCTAATCTAATCTAATCTAATCTAATCTAATCTAATCTAATCTAATCTAATCTAATCTAATCTAATCTAATCTAATCTAATCTAATCTAATCTAATCTAATCTAATCTAATCTAATCTAATCTAATCTAATCTAATCTAATCTAATCTAATCTAATCTAATCTAATCTAATCTAATCTAATCTAATCTAATCTAATCTAATCTAATCTAATCTAATCTAATCTAATCTAATCTAATCTAATCTAATCTAATCTAATCTAATCTAATCTAATCTAATCTAATCTAATCTAATCTAATCTAATCTAATCTAATCTAATCTAATCTAATCTAATCTAATCTAATCTAATCTAATCTAATCTAATCTAATCTAATCTAATCTAATCTAATCTAATCTAATCTAATCTAATCTAATCTAATCTAATCTAATCTAATCTAATCTAATCTAATCTAATCTAATCTAATCTAATCTAATCTAATCTAATCTAATCTAATCTAATCTAATCTAATCTAATCTAATCTAATCTAATCTAATCTAATCTAATCTAATCTAATCTAATCTAATCTAATCTAATCTAATCTAATCTAATCTAATCTAATCTAATCTAATCTAATCTAATCTAATCTAATCTAATCTAATCTAATCTAATCTAATCTAATCTAATCTAATCTAATCTAATCTAATCTAATCTAATCTAATCTAATCTAATCTAATCTAATCTAATCTAATCTAATCTAATCTAATCTAATCTAATCTAATCTAATCTAATCTAATCTAATCTAATCTAATCTAATCTAATCTAATCTAATCTAATCTAATCTAATCTAATCTAATCTAATCTAATCTAATCTAATCTAATCTAATCTAATCTAATCTAATCTAATCTAATCTAATCTAATCTAATCTAATCTAATCTAATCTAATCTAATCTAATCTAATCTAATCTAATCTAATCTAATCTAATCTAATCTAATCTAATCTAATCTAATCTAATCTAATCTAATCTAATCTAATCTAATCTAATCTAATCTAATCTAATCTAATCTAATCTAATCTAATCTAATCTAATCTAATCTAATCTAATCTAATCTAATCTAATCTAATCTAATCTAATCTAATCTAATCTAATCTAATCTAATCTAATCTAATCTAATCTAATCTAATCTAATCTAATCTAATCTAATCTAATCTAATCTAATCTAATCTAATCTAATCTAATCTAATCTAATCTAATCTAATCTAATCTAATCTAATCTAATCTAATCTAATCTAATCTAATCTAATCTAATCTAATCTAATCTAATCTAATCTAATCTAATCTAATCTAATCTAATCTAATCTAATCTAATCTAATCTAATCTAATCTAATCTAATCTAATCTAATCTAATCTAATCTAATCTAATCTAATCTAATCTAATCTAATCTAATCTAATCTAATCTAATCTAATCTAATCTAATCTAATCTAATCTAATCTAATCTAATCTAATCTAATCTAATCTAATCTAATCTAATCTAATCTAATCTAATCTAATCTAATCTAATCTAATCTAATCTAATCTAATCTAATCTAATCTAATCTAATCTAATCTAATCTAATCTAATCTAATCTAATCTAATCTAATCTAATCTAATCTAATCTAATCTAATCTAATCTAATCTAATCTAATCTAATCTAATCTAATCTAATCTAATCTAATCTAATCTAATCTAATCTAATCTAATCTAATCTAATCTAATCTAATCTAATCTAATCTAATCTAATCTAATCTAATCTAATCTAATCTAATCTAATCTAATCTAATCTAATCTAATCTAATCTAATCTAATCTAATCTAATCTAATCTAATCTAATCTAATCTAATCTAATCTAATCTAATCTAATCTAATCTAATCTAATCTAATCTAATCTAATCTAATCTAATCTAATCTAATCTAATCTAATCTAATCTAATCTAATCTAATCTAATCTAATCTAATCTAATCTAATCTAATCTAATCTAATCTAATCTAATCTAATCTAATCTAATCTAATCTAATCTAATCTAATCTAATCTAATCTAATCTAATCTAATCTAATCTAATCTAATCTAATCTAATCTAATCTAATCTAATCTAATCTAATCTAATCTAATCTAATCTAATCTAATCTAATCTAATCTAATCTAATCTAATCTAATCTAATCTAATCTAATCTAATCTAATCTAATCTAATCTAATCTAATCTAATCTAATCTAATCTAATCTAATCTAATCTAATCTAATCTAATCTAATCTAATCTAATCTAATCTAATCTAATCTAATCTAATCTAATCTAATCTAATCTAATCTAATCTAATCTAATCTAATCTAATCTAATCTAATCTAATCTAATCTAATCTAATCTAATCTAATCTAATCTAATCTAATCTAATCTAATCTAATCTAATCTAATCTAATCTAATCTAATCTAATCTAATCTAATCTAATCTAATCTAATCTAATCTAATCTAATCTAATCTAATCTAATCTAATCTAATCTAATCTAATCTAATCTAATCTAATCTAATCTAATCTAATCTAATCTAATCTAATCTAATCTAATCTAATCTAATCTAATCTAATCTAATCTAATCTAATCTAATCTAATCTAATCTAATCTAATCTAATCTAATCTAATCTAATCTAATCTAATCTAATCTAATCTAATCTAATCTAATCTAATCTAATCTAATCTAATCTAATCTAATCTAATCTAATCTAATCTAATCTAATCTAATCTAATCTAATCTAATCTAATCTAATCTAATCTAATCTAATCTAATCTAATCTAATCTAATCTAATCTAATCTAATCTAATCTAATCTAATCTAATCTAATCTAATCTAATCTAATCTAATCTAATCTAATCTAATCTAATCTAATCTAATCTAATCTAATCTAATCTAATCTAATCTAATCTAATCTAATCTAATCTAATCTAATCTAATCTAATCTAATCTAATCTAATCTAATCTAGAAACAATTAAGAATAAGGATAGCTTATTTTCCTTGATATATCAATATATTCTTTAAAAATTATATTCACTAACCAAAAATTTCCTATATTTCATGGCGTTCTTTATATAATTATATAATGGGAACCAATTTTCGTCAGCGCCACCATTTAAAATGTCGTACATTTCATCGTCCGTTAACCTTGAGCCTCGTAAAGAACTAGACCTTACTCCATTTAATACCGGGCACTTTCCTAACAAATGCAGTAGTGTTTCTTCTTCATTCATGTTGCATAGAGAACACAATCTATTCTGATCTGCCCTATATTAGTTGCCGTTCAGCCATAAGAAATCAGCACGAGCCTTCAGTATAATGGAAATTTCATGTTGGTTATATCGTTCGTTGCAGTATGTGTAGCATTTTGAATGATTTAGAAATTTGTACACTCTTTGCTGGCTTTGTAATGCATTTACATGATGCTCGTGTTCTATTTAATTTAATTTCTATTTAATTTACTACATGAATCATTCCATATAATTTGGTTTTGACTAATATTGTTGAATCTTAAGCTGTGTTGACAGAAGCGTTCAGACAGATTTTTGTACCAGTATATATTTTTTACTATTATTAGCTTTGTGAGTTTGTGGGGTAATCTTTGAGTATCATATTCAAAAATAGTTTTAGCTATATAGTGGAGGTGGAGGCTATAGGTATATAAATGTGACTCTTCCTGTCCTGTTTCTAAGGCAATAACATAGTTTGGGGTGTTGATCGGTAGTTTTAGCACTCTTTTCGTGAAAAACCTTTGCAATTTGTCTGCTTGTTCAAACCCCGAAAAAGACCATATCTGAGCTCCATAAGCTTGTACAGACCTGAAAATAGATTGAAACAATATCCACTTTGCTTTTAATGGCACATCCCTTTTTCCGAATTTTTCCACGAGATATTTATACAAACTTTTGCCGAGTCATTTTTTTAACATATATGTTTAGTGTAAGTCATTGTAGGAGTTAATAAAATACCTAGATATTTATACTCTGACACAATCTTTACGGTTTCTCCATGAAATCTCCATTTTTAAATTGTACTGACACGACCACCTTTTCTGAATATCATTATTGCAGATTTTTCTAAATTAACTTCCAAGCCCCATGTGGCACAGTAATTCTCTAGTTTATTGATCATCCGCTGTAAAACGACCACATCATCTGCTAACAGCACGATATCATCCGCATACATAAGTAGCCTTAAATTCATCTCTTCTATTATGATCATGTAGATCATTGAGGTAAAGGGTGAATGACAATGGCGATAGTAAGTATCCTTGTTTGACACCAGAATTTGTGTCGAAATAATCAGACAACTCAAACCTGTCCATACAGCGGATTTAGTATTCTGATATACATTTTCTATAAAATTAACAACTTTTGTGGATATTCCCATCTGTTGTAGTTTAAAAATTAGCAATTTTCTTGGGATGCAATCAAATGCGCCTCTAAAATCCACAAAAAATGCATAAACCTTTTTCTCCTTTCGGAGAATTTGATAATTGTTGTCAAATTATAAATATTGTCAATGGTTGAGTAACCCTTACGAAAGCCCGCTTGTAATTCATTTATTATATTGTGATTGTGTGCCCATTCGGTTAAACGGTCCTAAATTACTCCCAGCATAATTTTTCCTGCACAATTCATGAATGATATTCCTCTGTAATTATTTGGTTAACACCTCCTTTTTTGTGGATAGGCAACACTATAGTTCGCTCAAATATCTCAACTGAACTTTTTCCATTTAAAATTTTTGTGTAGGTATCAGCGAGTGCACTAAGATATTCATTACTTGCATTGTCAAGAAAAGGAGTCTGGATTCACACAACAAGATGAATAGAATAAATCTTAACATAGGAGATCTAGTTCTAGTAAAATTAGAAAGTAGGAAAAAGAATGAAAGACCATATACAGGTCCATATGAAATTATGAGTATAGATAAGGTAAATGTAACTTTAAGAATAAATGGAAAAACCAAAATTGTACACAAGAATTTATTAAAGAAATACAATAAATTACTTTGATAAAACTTTGTCAATATAAACTGAAGTAAACAAAAGAAAATTGTAATACAACAACAAAAATTTTTTATATATAGAGAAATAAGTACTATGTCTTTTAATTACCACTTATAATATATTCAAATTTCAACGAAATTTTTAGTATTAAAATAAATAACATGTCATTTAAACACAAAATTATATAAGAATAAGATGTATAAGGAAAAAAACAAAAATTTTTTTTTTTTTATAAAATAACTATTATGTCACTTAGTAACTAATTCAAACATCAACAAGAAATTTGTAATATAAACATAATTATTATGGCACTTAGTCACTACTTACAATATGTTCAAATATCAAAGAAATTTTTTTTTAGAAGAACGCAACTTATAGCGTACTCAAGTTTCAAAACCAACCAAACAACAACAATTAATTAAAATCACACAATTTCTGTAACCACAAATGGTATGATTTAACTGAAAGGGTAGGGGTGTAGTGTATGCATGACGTCACACACAAATTTAATATAAACAATGTGAGTATATGTCATGCACAACTATACAGCTAATGTTGTGTTAAGTTGTAGACATAGAGGCGCGTATAACAAGCGTTCATAAAATGAACAAGTGTGACTAAACATGTATGAATATCCCAGGTCAGCTACAAATTAATAAGCAATCATTTGTTTTTTTGATTTAATGTAAACAATTGGAGTAAAGGTTTAAAGTTACATTATAAAAACCAAAGCAGTACATTGCAATGGGAATATTTTTGAAGTGTTGAGTAACATTCAATAATTATGAACGTTAATCAATGCCCTATAGTTTTTACAAAGAAATGCTTTCTAAATTGCTGGGATATTAATACAAATTCATATAGTTAAGATAGGTTTAAATATAGAATAAGAAAGATAAAATATTCAGAAATATTGAGTGACTTCGTAAATGTCACTCAATACTAGACTATGTTTAAGATTCTCAAATTATCTTTATAAACCAATGTAAATTTCAATAAAAACAACATTCGGTTGACACAGCCCAAATGCAACTAACTCGCTTATATTCATTTATAAATAGCGAATAAACGCTCCAGTCAGATGAGCGTATGTTCCGATAGAACACCATTTATTTCTAAAGGAACACATTTCAATGTATTCCAATTGTATTTCAGAAAATATCAATTGAATTTCAGAAAGTATCAATTGTGTTTCAGAAAACACCAATTGATTTTCAGAAAATATCAATTGTATTTCAGAAAGTATCAATTCTATTTCAGAAAACATCAATTAATTTTCAGAAAGTATCAATTGAATTTTAGAAGACATCAATTGATTTTCAGAAAATATCGATTGTGTTTCAGCAAGTATCAATTGTATTTCAGAAAACATCAATTGATTTTCAGAAAGTACAATTGAATTTCAGAAAACATCAATTGATTTTCAGAAATAATCAATTTTATGTCAGAAAGCATCAATTGATTTTCAGAAAGTATCATTTGTATTTCAGAAAATATCAATTGAATTTCAGAAAATATCAATTCAGTTTCAGAAATTATCAAATGTTTTTCAGAAAATATCAAATGTTTTTCCGAAATTATCAAATGTATTTCAGTAATTATCAAATGTATTTCAGAAAATATCAACTGTATTTCAGAAAACATCAAATGCATTTCAGAAATTATTAAATGTATTTCAGAAACCATCAAATTTATTTCAGAAAATTTTAAATGTATTTCAGAAAACATCGAATGTATTTCAGCAATTATCTAATGTATTTCAGAAAATATCAAATGTATTTCAGAAAACGTAAAATGCATTTCTGAAATTATCAAATGTGTTTCAGAAAATATGAAATGTATTTCAGAAAACATCAAATGTATTTCAGAAATTATTAAATTTACTTCAGAAAATATGAATTGAATTTCAGAAGATATCAATTGAGTCTCAGAAAAATAGTCAGAAGTCAATAGTCTCATATAAAAACATATTTTTTTAAGTATTACACTGGGTTTGTAATATTTCTTTAAAACTGCAATAGGCCGCAACAAATATTTTTAATTTTTTACAGGAGAAGCAGAAAACATCATAAACAAAAACTACTTTAAACTTAATACCCAAATTTTAGAATCAAGCTGAAAAATAAAGATGGATTTTTATTATGAAAACAAATTTATGGTAAAATAGTAGTTTTTAAGTAAACCACAATACAAAAAGTCAATTTTTAACTTTTTGTTAGTTACGGCCTTTATAAACGATATAAACGTATTTGTTTCAAAATGATGACTTCAAAATCGGTCAAAATTCTATCCTGGTGTTTATATTGTAGCTGGTTAACAAACGAAGTCCTCATCTTCCTTCAATTAAAAGGCCGCCCTTGATAGTTTATTTTCCACTGCATAACAAATAAGTACAAGTAGTATGTTTATGCGAATACGAACTCAATTTTTCAGTACAAGCGTGGTGCATCCATAGGTTCCCAATCTGCGGGGCCGTTGTGTGTGTGTGTGTATGTGTGAGAGGGAGAGTGGTGTGTGTGTGTGGGGGGGAGGGGCCAGGAGAGTGGCGTGTGTGTGTGTGTGTGTGTGTGTGCGCGTGTGTGTGTGTGTGTGTGTGCGCGTGTGTGTGTGTGTATGTGTGTGGGGGGAGGGGCGTGTGTGTGAGAGTCAACACTGATAAGAAGATGTGTGTATATGTGATTGGAATTTTGTATAGGGGTGTGGTCGATGAATACAAACCTGTGGTCGATGAATACAAAGCTCTCTAACTTTCAGTTAGTTTCTATAGTTGTTTTTAATATTTTAGATATTCTATTCATTTTTTATTAACTTTGAATTGAGGGTTTATTAGAGCTGACAACATTTTCTTCATTCACAAAACCCTTTTTTTATTTTTAATTGAGAAAATATTCGTTTATTCAAGTCTATATGTTTCTTTCTATTGAATTATTCCAATATATTTTTATACCCTCCACTCCAGTGTGCAGAAGGTATATATAAGTTTGTCATTCCGTTTGTAATAATTAGAAAAAAAAATTTGGACCCCATAAAATATATATATTTGTGATCCTTATAACAACCGGAGTTGATATAGCGATGTCCGTCTGTCCGTCTGTGGAAATCACGATGGCGGCATCAATCGGGCAGCTAGGGTGTTCGCTGATATAAAAAATGATTCACTAACATCCTGAAAAGTTTGCTGTTTAAAATCGTCCAAATCGGTCAGTTAGGGCCCGAGATTTGAATGAAGAACTAAAAAAAGTCTTGAAAAAATATAATTTTCTATGTTGTTCTTGTCACGATCACGCCCTCAATAGGATAGCTAAGGTGATCATTTTTAGTGAGAATGATTTTCCAAATTCATGGGAAGATTTCTATTTCAAAAATCTGAAAAAGTAAAAAAAAATGAAAAATATGATGTTTCTATAGTGTTCTTGTTGTTATTCTAAATGTTATATTGTTTTCATAGCTGGACTTGTTGTTTTTGTGGTCGTTGTGGTAAAAATATAATAAAAACTAACCCTTTGTACATTTTTTTTATCAACTCTGGTAGAAAAATTTAAAAGTTTCCATTGTTTTGGCATCACTAAAAAAATTTACAAGATCATTTCTGTCATTGCCACGAGCCTGCCTGCAAAGTTTCAGATCGCTTGGGTCACGGGAAAGGGGTTCAAATCGATCCAAAATTTTTTCGACAAGCAGACACTACGAGTTAATATAAAGGGAGTAAAAATTCACCAGCATCTAAAGCAAATAATGCTAAAATACCTAGTTGTTAATAAAAAGAAAACAATGTAAATTTAACAAAAAAAATTTTATGTATTAATTTATTTAAAGAGAAAAACACAAAAATAACGTTTGATGTTGTATTTTTTGTGTGTAATATTTACATATACATACATACATACACATATTAAATAAAATCTGAAAAAGTAAAAAAAAATGAAAAATATGATGTTTCTATAGTGTTCTTGTTGTTATTCTAAATGTTATATTGTTTTCATAGCTGGACTTGTTGTTTTTGTGGTCGTTGTGGTAAAAATATAATAAAAACTAACCCTTTGTACATTTTTTTTATCAACTCTGGTAGAAAAATTTAAAAGTTTCCATTGTTTTGGCATCACTAAAAAAATTTACAAGATCATTTCTGTCATTGCCACGAGCCTGCCTGCAAAGTTTCAGATCGCTTGGGTCACGGGAAAGGGGTTCAAATCGATCCAAAATTTTTTCGACAAGCAGACACTACGAGTTAATATAAAGGGAGTAAAAATTCACCAGCATCTAAAGCAAATAATGCTAAAATACCTAGTTGTTAATAAAAAGAAAACAATGTAAATTTAACAAAAAAAATTTTATGTATTAATTTATTTAAAGAGAAAAACACAAAAATAACGTTTGATGTTGTATTTTTTGTGTGTAATATTTACATATACATACATACATACACATATTAAATAATACAAATAATATACATATATTCTATATATGTATATCCATAATAACTGCATGTTAGAAATAAATCGGTATATTATTTTATTTACATAAAATTCTGCAATATTTTGTTGTGGGGAAAATACATTTCTTTTGCATTAACAGAGTGTCACATCATTTTGCTCAGCGTGACTATGCCACAATAGATAGCGCCACAATTTTTGTTCTAATTAGCTTTGCAATAGTTATTTCTATTTTGACATGAATGTCAATATTTTCAAATAGATATTATACATAACAATGTTAGGAGTATACACGGGATGGTCTTTTATTTCATATGTTTTTTCATTATTCTTTTACAAATATGAACATAAGTTTGGCATATTAACTTTTTGTTGTCTTTACAAAATAGAGTTACCAAGTTATCAATGAGTTTTTTGCTTTCAAAAAAGTTCTACATAGTTATATAGAATTATTATTCTGCTTTACCTATAAAATATCTGATTGCGATTACATCTAATTTTTAAAAATTGTTTATAATTACTAAAGCATTATTATTCACATAAATACAAAATTGCACTTTTTAAATTTTCCATTCAAATTTAAGAAAATATCAATTCTAAAAACTGGAATTAAAATTTCCAACTATAAATTAGAATATATTAACTGAATTTCAGAAAATCATATCAAAACGCAGGAAATAATAATTTTAAATTTAGAAGACATCAATTGCATCTTTAATATACATATAAATTTTATTCGTTAAACACAAATTGAAATTCCAAAACAAACAGCAAATATGTTTACATTTAAAAAATGTTTACATTACAAAAAAATATTGGCATTCAGGAGAAATTAATAGCTTTTCAGTAACTTCTTTTAACGATTGTCGAATCGTTAAATAAGAAAAGCAAAATTATCAGTAACATTTTTAAACGATATTCGCTATTAAAGTCAGCTGTTGTTGTTATCTAAACGACAACCATTTTTGTGTTGTTTATTCAATCGATAAAACTTAAATTTTTAGGTTGAAATGTCGTCATACATAAATAAAAATCATAAAATAGTGAAAATATTTATTCTATTAAAAAACTTTTTATGTAAATAAAAAAATTAAATAGCATATTTTTTTTTTTTTTTAACTTCTATTTATTTATTGGATCTTTCTCTTTTCAGAAAATAACAATAAGTATTAAAATCTTAAATTAACTAATAATTTCTGGATCTATTGCCATTGCAATAGAAGATCCATTTTTCTTTTCGTAAAGGTTTATCTATCATGTAATTCCACAAGGGCCAATGTTTCGACCCTCTTGAGGCGAATGTGTCCACTATAAGATAGCAGCTGTGCAAGAGGATTTGGATGTGATTGTAGTTTTCGTATATAGTTGGAGCAGGATGTATTTATTTCATCGCGAATAAATGGAATATTAAGGTCCATATGAATATTTGCGTTACGAATATACCACGGGTCACCAGTAATAAGTCCCAATATTTTATTTTGTCTTCTTTGTAATTTCTGTATATTGGATGCCGAAGATGTTCCCCATAGTTGGATTCCATACGTCCATATTGGCTTAATAATAGCTTTGTAGAGTAGAACCTTGTAGCTTAGATTGAGATTGGAGTGAGGACAAAGGAGCCACTGTAACTGTAATGTTTTAAGTTTAAGTTGTGTGCATTTGGATTCTATGTGTTTTGACCGGGTAAGGCGACGATCGAGGTGTATGCCAAGATATTTTATATTATTTTGTTCGGGTATATCTATGTTATTTATCTTCAGTTTGGGACCCATTCTCAAGGTGAAGGTAACATGTGCGCACTTAGATGGATTTACTTTTATTTTCCATTTGTTGAGCCATTTTTCGAACCTGTAAATAACTTTTAATATGAGCCTGTAAATAACTTGAAGCAATTGCTGGATTTTTATGTACGCTTATAAACGCTGTATCGTCTGCAAAAGTTGACGTGTGAATCAGGTTATTTGTGGGCATATCCGAAGTATAAAGTATATACATGAGAGGACCTAGTATACTGCCTTGGGGAACTCCAGCTGTAATTTTTCGTGAGTCTGAGATGTGATCTTTGTACTTTAATACAAATGACCGGTCTAGGAGGTAGTTTCGCAGTAACTTGTGGGTGTTTTGGGGTAACAAGGAGCTTATTTTATATAATAGTCCATCATGCCAGACCTTGTCAAAGGCTTGGAAAATGTTTATGGAGAGTGAGGAGCAATAGAGCTTGTCTTCGAGAGCCTTTCTGATAAGAGTAACTATGCGATGGACCTGTTCTATAGTACCGTGATCCTTTCGAAATCCAAACTGATGCATTGGAATGATGTGGCAATCGTTTAAATGTGGGGTCAGAGCATTCAAAAATACTTTCTCAAAAAGCTTGGATAAAATTGATAAAATTATCTGGCTTAGGTATCATAATTATTTCTGATATTTTCCATGACTTAGGGTAGAATCCAGTTCGCAAGATGGAATTGAAAATGAATAAAACTAGTTTAAGGGCAGATGTTGGTAGCTCACAAATCATTTTTCCTGAAATTTTGTCCATGCCCGGGGATTTATTTGTTTTCAGTTTTTTAATTGCTGAAGTTAAGGACGAGAATCGAATTTTCATTGGTGAAACAACCAGGTCTTCAATAGTTGATAAAGTTATGTCAGAGCTGGAAATATTAGGTGTGAACACTCTTTCTAGGTGATCGGCAAAAACTTCGGCTTTATCTTTATGGGACCTAGCCCAATTACCATCGCTATAACGAATAGCAGATTCGTAGCTAGTTGGGTTTTTAAGTTTTTTTGTGGCTTTCCAAAGACTATAGTCCGTGGATTTTGTTGGATCTAGATCTTCTAGATATGACTTTAGAGCTGACTGTTTGTTTTCCAAAAGAGCACTATGAAGGGTCCTTTGACAGCGGTTAAGTTGTCTTTTCAAGGTAGGAGAGCGGTATAGTTGCCATTGTCTTCTAAGATTTCTCTTTTCTTTTAAGCGGAGTAGCTACTTTTGCTACCGTTGATATTATTTCAGAGAATACGTTTACAGTATCTTGTATTTCATCATCGGATTTAAGTGAAATATTGTGAGATAAGTGGGAGCTTATATACTTTCTGTATTTGAGCCAGTTAGTATGTCTATTAGGAAAACAGAAAGGTTTTGCGATGGTTTGACCATTCAGCATTGTTAAAATAGTGGGAGAGTGGTCAGAAGACAGGTCGAACAAAGAGATTGTCGAAAGCTGATCTCGCCTGATGTTCTTAATGACTGCAAAATCGATTAAATCAGGAGTCTTTTGTAGGTCTGAAGGCCAATAAGTGGGCTGTCCTCCAGATATAACGTCAAGTTTTAGAGTTGATATAGCTTTAAATAGCTGTCTGCCCTTAGGAGTAGTGAGTCGTGAGCCCCAAAAAGTGTGCTTTGCGTTGTAATCTCCTGCTGCTATGAATTTATTTCCTAGAGTTTTGTAAAAAGTAATGAATTGATCATCTGTTATTTTGTGTCTTGGGGGACAGTATATAGAGGATATGATGGTGTTTGAGGCTGAGAGACAGATTGATGAGGCTTGAATGTGGTCAGTTCTATATTCCGGCAATGGGAAATGGCTAATTTGGTTATTAATTACTATGGCTGCACCACCACACGCTTTACCACTTGGATGTTTGGTGTCGTATATAGAGTATCCTTTAATTCAAAAACAGTTTTTTTAACGTAAAATGTGTTTCTGAAACAAGCAATATGTCTATAGACTGAGACTTTAGAAAGCTTTCTACTTCTAACTTGTGTTGGCTTAAGCAGAAGTATTAGTAAAAAAAAATAGAGATATTAAACATAAACATAAAATCATCCTGTCAAACACGAAGTAATTTGTTTTTTTTCTATTCTTCTTTGTGTTTTTCGCTTATTTTAACAGAGATGCCACTCGTTTACAATTTAAATAAATAGAAAAATAGATTTGTCGACTGTCGTTAAGATGTATGTACTTAGTGAGTCACTTAATCCTTAGTGCAAACAACCATACCTGCGAATATATTTTGCGATTGTCGGATCGTTGAAATTCTGTCGGATCGTTGAATTCGCACTACAGAAAACATTAATTTAAATTCAATGACTTTTAGAAAAGCTCAAATGATATTTAAGAATTGCGAACATAAAAATTGTTACATAAATAAACGCAATTTGATGAGAATGTTATTTATACATATATTATTTTTCACATTTTTTTTTTGGATAAATATTTGAAGTTTTTCAGAAAATAAAGATAACAAATTATTTTATTTAAAATTTTTGGGACATTTGGTTTTTTGCGTTTGGCATCCTAATTTATTTATTTATTATTATAAATTTATTCTCTATGTTTTCCAAATATGGCAATATTTTAATAAAAAATTGAGAGAGCTTTTTTTTGGTTATTATTTTGTTACTCCATCCGACCTTTATGGCCGCAATGAAAAAATATTTCGCCAGTTAAAAGAAACTATACAGCCATCTCCAATTAGCACGATTTAATGCATATAGCCACCCTACACAACCATTACCTTTGCAATGGAGGTTAAGGCGAGCTATTCAATTAGCAAAAACTAAATTAAACGAGAATTTATGTCATATAACGGGAAACGCATGCACATAGGAAACGCATGCATATATTTCCAATATTTTGTTTACATTCATTATCAATACTCAAACCGAGGTGGAGGGTATCAAAGATTCGGCACAGCCGAATTTAACACTCTTACTTGTTTTGCTTCTTATTAAGTAAAATTATGGCCAATTTCAATCACTTTTCACGCTTTAATATTTATTTACTAAATTTGTTATTACATCAGACCAAATCTTTAATTTTTTTCAAATATTAACGATTTTCAAACAATTTTTTTATATTTGCTTTTCAATTTTTTAATTTTAGTTTTAAGTTTTTTAGGTTTTCAGTTTTTAGTTTTTAGGTTTTCAATTTTTAATTTAAGTTTTTAGTTTTTTGTTTTTTAATTTTTGGTTTTTTAATTTTTGGTTTTTTAATTTTTAGTTTTAAATTTTTACTTTAATTTATTATAGATAGATGTCTTTTATTTAGTTTCTATAGTTGTTTTTCAACAATATTTTAGATATTTTATTCTTTTTGTTATTAACTTGGAATATTCAAGTATCTTTCAGTTAGTTCCTATAGTTGTTTTTTCATTAATATTTTAGATATTTCATTCTTTTTTATTATTGTTTTTTCATAGAGTTCTATCTTCATATTATATTATACATTTTCTAAAAAAAAAAAATTTTTTTTTAACATATATTATTGGTAATATAACTCACATGCACATGTGAAAGAATTCTGCATACAAAATATTTGCACTATTATATTTATAAAATTCATTATTAAAATATTTAAAAGGAGTACTAACATCATTAAACATTCTTAATTCACTAATAATTTTTAAAAATAACTGTATATGATTCTTTTCAATACAGCAGCTATACAAATTTATTATATTTTTCAATTCATTAAACCATTTTTAAATAATCAATATAAATAAGTTTATTATACTCAGTTCAGAACTAAGAAAAATGAAGGCAACTGTATCTAATATTTAAGAGATATTTTGCTTAAGCAGGGGAAAAAGCTGTTAACCATATTAAAGGAGTTACTTTAGAAAGATCAAATAAATTACAAAAAGGAGAAGGAAAGCGTACAAAACTTAAACGATTAAAACATAACCCAAATATTAAATCAAAACGTTGTGGAGGAAAGAACATTAAAAATATTTTGAAAATTAAAAATGTCCGAATTTATTGAATGTATGAAAAGCGAAAAAGATTTATTTGAATCATCACCAAATCAAACAATTGTTATTAACACTGAAGAAATATCATATTACCCAATTGTTTCATGAGATAACTCTTCAACTATAGAGTTTATTTCATTAGGAAATGGTGAAATATATAGAGTTCTAAATAGTATATATGTATCTGAAACTTACTGTTGAATTAAATGGAAGTGGAAGTGTTATAAACAACTTGCTTAATTCAATGTTCAGAAATTGTACAGTCCATCTAAATAACAAAAATGTTTCACAACCTGATAATAACTATCACTATAGAGCATATTTAGAAACTTTACTAAATTATGGAAATGGCGCTACATCAACACATCTTGAATCATCTGGATGGTCAGTAAATACGAAGAAAATTAATGGATTGAAAAAGAAAACCCTGGATTGGGTAAACGTAAAAAAAATGTTTAAGGATGGTAAAAAAGTTGAACTTTTTGGAAAATTTCATATCGATATATTTAAGCAATATATTAAAGTAAACTTAGAAAAACCTGAGTTTTATATATTAGAAACTGGAGGAAAAATTTTTTCGTTTATTAAATTTCATCAATTTATATATTAATCATCTAACTATCAATAATAATATATTATTAGTGCATCATCATGTATTGCAATCAAAGAATACCCATATAAACGAGTAGATATGAAAACATTTACCATTCATCCAGGCAATCATTCATTAATGCTTGATAATGTAGTTCTTGGACAATTACTTAATTTTTTAATTTTTGGTATGGTATCTAATAAAGCATATACTGGAGATAGAAAGGAAAGCCTGTTTAATTTTCAACGTTTTAATTTGCAAAGATTTAACTTGGTTGTTAACGGAGTACAATTTCCTGCCCAACCAATCGAATTTAACTATAACAATGATGGTGTAATAAGCACACATGGTTATCAAACTCTATTTAAAGGCACTGGAATACATCATTTTGATAGAGGTCATCAGATCACTAAAGATCTTTTTGATAACGGATACTTTCTACTTGCTTTTGATTTAACTCCAGATCACAGTAGTAATTATCATTGTGGAAATCTAATAAATCAAGGTCCTATTATTATTGAAGGTCATTTTGGTGCACCAATTTCTGAAGCTATTTCCTGTTTAGTATATTGTGATTTTGATAGTATACTTGAAATTGACTAATCTCGTGTAATTATTCAATCACCATGAATTCAGTTAAAATCAATCATTATATGAAATCGAACAGTACAACTAAAAATCATTTTAAAAGTGTCTTTGCTTCAAATACCGATCCATCATATAAACCAGGACAGCATTGGGTTGCATTTTATTTCCCAAAAAATAAACCTGGTGAATTCTTTTGTCCCGCTGGTCAACCTTATTAAACATTTTATAAAATTTTTATATACAAATTCTAAATCGTATATTTATAACAAAAAACGTATTCAAAGCGAATATTCAATATTATGTGGAATTTATTGTTGTATTTTTATTTATTTTAGATGTAAAAAATTATCATTTTAAAAAATTTTTTAATTATTTAAACTTTTTTTTAAATGATGTATTAATAATAAGTATTTTTAAAAATATTTTTTGTAAAAATATCAATAAAACAAAATTATTCATCTGTTGTTTTTATTTCATTCATTGCATTATAACAAAAAAAAAATTGTTTTAATGTTTTAACATAGCAGTAAACATGTTTTACACTTTGAATTTTGTATGTTTGCATATATATTTATATACATATAAACGAAAAAAAACTGTGTGTTAACATGTTTGTGTTAGTAAACATGTTAACACACATTTCTTTCAACGTAACTAATAGTATTGTTAACTATAAATAAAGCGAATATGGGTGCGAGATTTGCTAAACATTAGGTTTTCAACTCCAAGTAAGGTGAATATGGGTGCGAGATTTGCTAAATATTAGGTTTTCAACTCCAAGTAAGGTGAATATGGGTGTGAGTTTTCGCTAAACGTGGTTGCGATGACGATTGGAACTAAATACGCTCCACTAAATGCACTGAAAAATAGATCACTTTATACTCTACTACAAATATAGTACTTTCAATAACGGTTATTCTTGTTTTTGTCGATTTTAAATTAAATAGAAATATTAACTATATTAAGAGAAGAGTTGCTATATCAATTTCTCTTTATATTGTAATTGTATCTCTTTAGTTAGTGGCAGTGATGAAAACCGATTGGCCAGATTAATTAAAGCAGTGATAAGTACCCTGTTGAAAAAATTGTAAGAACCGGTTACATGACCAGTTACTTTAAAAGGGGGTTATCTTATGACGGGGTTAGTTGCCCCTTGTGACCTGTCCTAGAATATTGCAACTGACCCTTCCGAAATTAGAACCTTCAGAAAATCAACTTTTTTATTCGTGAATAAATCGAGTATGAAATTAAAACAAGTAAGAGTGTTATATTCGGCTGTGCCGAATCTTTGATACCCTCCACCTCGGTTTGAGTATTGATAATAAATGTAAACAAAATATTGGAAAAGGTAAACAATTTGTTAAACTTAATACCAAATTATTTCAGAAAATTCTTTGGGTTGGTTTTCGTCTTTTGTATTATTTCGGATTTATTTCGGTGTTTGCTTTTTAGTCATCGTAGTTGCTGATCGGCATGCATTAAGGTTATATACCTATATGCATGCGTTTCCGGTTATATGACATAACTTCTCGTTTAATTTAGTTTTTGCTAATTAAATAGCTCGCCCTAACCTCCATTGCAAAGGTAATGGTTGTGTAGAGTGGCTATATGCATTAAATCGTGCTAATTGGAGATGGCTGTATAGTTTCTTTTAACTGGCCAAATATTTCTTCATTGTGGCCATATAGGTCGGATGGAGTAAGAAAATAATAACCAAAAAAAAAAGCTCTCTCAACTTTTTTTTAAAATATTGCCATATTTTGAAAACATAGAGAATAAATTTATAATAATAAATAATCAAATTAGGGATGAAAAACGTAAAAAATGAAAAGTCCCAAACATTTTAAATAATATAATTTAATGTTATCTTTATTTTCTGAAAAACTTCAAATTTTCATCCAAAAAAAATATTGA
This sequence comes from Cordilura impudica, assembly GCA_963682025.1. Classification (NCBI taxonomy): domain Eukaryota; kingdom Metazoa; phylum Arthropoda; class Insecta; order Diptera; family Scathophagidae; genus Cordilura; species Cordilura impudica. Next base: position 125,667,101 of record OY821521.1, read on the forward strand.
AAATTTATATATAAAAAATAACATTGTCATAAAATTACGTTTACTTATGTAACAATTTTTATGTTAGCAATTCTTAAATATCATTTGAGATTTTCTTAAATTCATTGAATTTAAATTAATATCGACAAATCTGTTTTTCTATTTATTTAAATTGTAAAGGAGTTGCATCTCTGTCAAAATAAGCGAAAAACACAAAGAATAGAAAAAAACAAATTACTTCGTGTTTGACAGGATGATTTTATGTTTATGTTTAATATCTTTATTTTTTTTACTAATATTTCTGTTTATTTATTTGAAAATGAAATAATGAATTGAATATGCTATTTAATTTTTTTATTTATATAAAAAAGTTTTTTAATTAAAGCAAAATATTTTCAATATTTCATGATTTTTATTTATGTATGACGACATTTCAACCTAAAAATTTAAGTTTTTATCGATTGAATAAACAACACAAAAATGGTTGTCGTTTAGATAACAACAACAGCTGACTTTAACAATAGCGAATATCGTTTCAAAATTGTACTGATAATTTTGCAATTTTCTTTTTTTTTACGATTCGACTATCGTTAAAAGAAGTTACTGAATCGCGGTACTGAAAAGTTATTAATATCTCCTGAATGGCAATATTTTTTTTAAATGTGAACATTTTTAAATGTAAACATATTTCTAAATTTAAAATTATTTTTTCCGACGTTTTGATATGATTTTCTTAAATTCAATTAATATTTTCAAATTTATAATGGGAAATTTTATTTTCAGTTTTTATTATAATTGATATTTTCTTAAATTTGAATGGAAAATTTAAAAAGTGAAATTTTGTATTTATGTGAATAATAATGCTTTATTAATTATAAACAATTTTTAAAAATTAGATGTAACCGCAATCAGATATTTTATAGGTAAAGCAGAATAATAATTCTATATAACTATGTAGAACTGTTTTGTAAGCAAAAAACTCATTGACGAACTCGGTAACTCTATTTTGTAAAGACAAAAAAAAGTTAATATGCCAAACTTATGTTCATATTTGTAAAAGAATAATGAAAAAACGTATGAAATAAAAGACCAGCCCGTGTATACTCTTAACATTGTTCTGTATGATATCTATTTGAAAATATTAACATTCATGTTAAAATAGAAATAACTATTGCAAAGCTAATTAGAACAAACAAAAATTATGGCGCCATCACGCTGAGCAAAATGAAGTGACGCTCTGTTAATGCAAAAGAAATGTATTTTCCCCACAACAAAATACTGCAGAATTTTATGTAAATAAAATAACCGATTTGTTTCTAACATGCAGTTACTATGAATATACATACATACATACATATATATAATATATGTATATTATTTGTATTATTTAATATGTGTATGTGTGTATATTTAAATATTACACACAAAAAATACAACATCAAACGTTATTTTTGTGTTTTTCTTTTTAAATAAATTAATACATAAATTTTTTTGCTAAATTTACATTTGGGCAATTCACAACAGGTGTTGTATATTGTATGTTGTATTGAAATACACAATACAATCATTTGTTGTGAACACTCAGTTGTATTTTCATATTGTAAAACGCTTTCTTTAGTAATTTTCGATCCAACGAGGAAAGATCGCTTCGTCGCTTCTGCTATTTTGTATAAGAGAAAACACTTGTCAGTGTTTGCTTTTTGGTCGTGAGATATACCCTGGAGTTTTAGTTACGTACCTCTTGCATTTTAATTTATAATGAAAAAGAAAAATGTTAAATGTTTTGGTTGGTACTGAAAGAGAAAATACATACTAAAAAAATATAAACATTAATTTTTATATAAATAAACTTATCGATGTATTTGCGTTATTTGCATTATTTGCCATATTTTATTTTATAATTATTTATGCTGATAAAATTCTATGAATTTGTTTTTTCTTTTTCATAAAAACTGGCATTCACTTGGAACTGATATGTTATGATACAATATACAACATTTACTAAACATAGCAAATGAAGTTGGATCGTGTATCAGATTTTTCAGTGAAAATTACCAACAACAATTTTACACTATTGTAAAGTGATACACGATACAACAGATACAACGATAAATTACCCATTGTGAATTGCCCAATTGTTTTTTTTATTAACAACTAGGTATTTTAACATTATTTGCTTTAGATGTTGGTGAATTTTTACTCCGTTTATATTAACTCGTGCCTGCTTGTCGAAAAATTTTTGGATCGATTTTAACCACTTTCCCGTGACCCAATCGATCTGAAATTTTGCAGGCAGGCTCGTGGCAATGACGGAAATGATCTAACATATTTTTTTAGTGATGCCAAAACAATGGAAACTTTTAAATTGTTCTACCAGAGTTGATAAAAAAATGTACAAAGGGTTTGTTTTTGTTATATTATTACCATAACGACCACAAAAACAACAAGTCCAGCTATGAAAACAATGCAACATTTAGAATAACAACGAGAACAATATAGAAATATCATGTTTTTCATTTTTTTTTTACTTTTTCAGAGATTTTCCTGGACCTGTTCTACCGATTTTAATGATTTTTGATATAGAACTCTTCCCATGAATTTGGTGAATCATTCTCACTAAAAATGATCACTGTAGCTGCACTATTGAGGGCGTGATCGTGACACGAACAACATAGAAAATTATTTTTTTCAAGACTTTTTTTAGTTCTTCATTCAAATCTCGGGCCCTAATCGACCGATTTCGACGATTTTAAATAGCAAACTTTTCAGGATGTTAATGAATCATTTTTTATGTCAACGAGCACCCTAGCTGCCCGATTGATGCCGTCATCGTGATTTCCACAGACGGACAGACGGACAATTGTTTTTTTTATTAACAACTAGGTATTTTAGCATTATTTGCTTTAGATGTTGGTGAATTTTTACTCCCTTTATATTAACTCGTAGTGTCTGCTTGTCGAAAAAATTTTGGATCGATTTTAACCACTTTCCCGTGACCCAATCGATCTGAAATTTTGCAGGCAGGCTTGTGGCAATGACAGAAATGATCTAACATATTTTTTTAGTGATGCTAAAACAATGGAAACTTTTAAATTTTTCTACCAGAGTTGATAAAAAAATGTACAAAGGGTTTGTTTTTGTTATATTATTACCATAACGACCACAAAAATAACAAGTCCAGCTATGAAAACAATGCAACATTTAGAATAACAACAACAAGAACAATATAGAAATATCATGTTTTTCATTTTTTTTTTACTTTTTCAGAGATTTCCCTGGACCTGTTCCACCGATTTTAATGATTTTTGAAGTAGAAATCTTTCCATGAATTTGGTGAATCATTCTCACTAAAAATGATCACTGTAGCTGCACTATTGAGGGCGTGATCGTGACAAGAACAACATAGAAAATTATTTTTTTTTTCAAGACTTTTTTAGTTCTTCATTCAAATCTCGGGCCCTAATCGACCGATTTGGACGATTTTAAATAGCAAACTTCTCAGGATGTTAGTGAATCATTTTTATGTCAACGAGTACCCTAGCTGCCGGATTGATGCCGTCATCGTGATTTCCACAGACGGACATCGCTATATCAACTCCGGTTGTTATAAGGATCACAAATATATAAACTTTATGGGGTCCAAAATTTTTTTTCTAATTATTACAAACGGAATGACAAACTTATATACCCTCTGCACACTGGAGTGGAGGGTATAACAACTCTACAACAGCAACAATGACAGTCATATGTTTTTCAAATAGGAAAAATCTGTTTATGTGTTAGTTTCGGTCATTCCCCAGTATGCATTGAAATATTATTTCTCCAATGTTGGAGAAAAGTTAAGTTCTTAAATTGATGTCAAATGTAATTCTCAACTTGGGTTGAACAATTTTTCTCCTTGTTTGCTTTCAACTTGACATCAAGTTGAGACTTAACATTTTTTCCAATCTTTGAAAAACATTTTTACTCTCAATTGGATATCCAACACTTTTCTCCACTTGAGACCAAACATTTTTTCAACTTGAATACGATTTGTGTTAAGTCTGAGATATTATTTAAATATGTCATAAATAATAAATTAAATTAAAAAATGCCAAAAAAGTACAAATAAATCATTGATATATTTTTAATTATTTTTGCTTTTTGTCGAATTTTTCAAAAAATGTACAACTAATTAATTCATTTATTTTTAATTCTAGATTTTAAAAAATGTACATAATATGTACATTTAATGTTAAATATGTACATAGTAATGTTAAATATATAATGAAATTAAATTGAAACATTAAAAAAAGTACATTGTTTTCATTTCTAAAATTAGTATAATATTTTTTAATATGGCAATTCCGTACCTTCCATTTGATACCGATTGGAAATATTTCTTTGCTATCAAGTTGAGAATCACAAATTTCTCAATTTGATAACTATGAAAATCGCCATATAAAAACTGTGCCTTTTAAGTTGAGAAGACTATATTCGAACTATTGAGGGCATTTGAGAATTAACGTTGGAGATTTGAGAAATGTATTTGATCTCAAATGCACCTCAAGTTGATAGCAATCAAAAATGTTTATTGGGACATTTATTGTAGGGTCGTTTGCACACACACAAAAAATAGAAAATAAATTGTCAATAAGCAAAGCAAGTGGCTTCGAAATTCGATGATGCCAGTTAATCATTTTTTGTTCACGCGGAATTTATAATTGGAGGAATTTTTTTCTCGAGAAATGTATTTTCCGTGAGAAAGAAATTCCTTGAGAATATTCATAATTGGGATGAATAACTTTTAATTGGAACTTTTCAGTCAGAATAAATCATAATTCTAGTTAGATATTGGTTAATAATTAATTAGAAAAAATATTGTGGTGGCATCTACGCAATTATTGAGGCAGTCACGGAAAAATTAAATGTAAGTCTGTTTTTTTTAATATAACAAAAATGGATTTTCCCTTTAACAAAATATGGCAGAATTCTTTATAAATGAAATGCAAAATGGAAAATCAATTTTGTGCTAATTCTTAACAAAATTAATAAAATATATATATGTATTATTATATTTATTAATATTTGTAATTTTATTTGACACAATTTCACACACAGTTTTACAGATCAACTGTTTTCAACTGATTTAGAAGTTTTCTGTTTTTGAAACAGTAGTGCCAATTTGTAACATTTTGTAATGTAATGAAAATCGCAGAATAATAAGCTAATACACAATAAAAAATATTAAATTTTTAAGTTTTATATACATATTGCAATAAAAAAAACTTTGGTAAATTTACATTGAAGATGGTCAGAAATGAATGAGAAAAAATATATAGACATTTTAGAAAAGCACATTTAATGTTAAACTTTATGCACAAAATATATGGGTTTTTGTTGTTTCGAATTTAACTGTGGCTCTAAGTGAAAAGTTTTAGACCGACCGTATATTACATCTTGAGGATCCTCACCTAATATTTTCAAATATTTTAAATTCTTTTTAACTCATTTAACCTCATTACGAAAATAGTAAAACAGTAAATATGGAAAATCCACGCACCTCAAAAAATTGTTTTCTATGAAATAAATTAAAGACATTTCATATTATACAATTTTCTTTCAAAAATGTATCAATTATTGCAAATTTGAAATTTGACATATAGTATTTGTACATATATTTGTATAGATTTCGCAGTATGAAAAGAACTATTATTTCTTTATTTAGAATATATGTAAGTATTGCTCGCAAAAAAATGCAACATCATGAATGAAACACGTAGACGACTGCTGGCAGCAGCATTTGTAGTCGTATAGTCAGCTACTTGATTTTTCTGAATACGACAGCAACATATAATACAAATGCATTTTTATTTAAATATACAATTACTTTTACTTATTTAAAATGCATTAGTACAACGTAAAAATAAATAAATTAGTTTAACGCCTTTTGATTATTAATGGAATTATAGCCTTTCATTTTGCGATTTTTTTTTTAACAAAATAAAATATTTCATAGCACTAACTTCTTTTACATATTTTGTTATATTGTCAACACTATTTTTGTTTTGTAGCCAACAAAACACACTTGCAGTTTTTTTTTTCTATTTGAAGAACATATGACTGCCATTGTTGATGTTGTAGAGTTGTTTTTTTTTTTTTGATTTTGTTTCGTTAACTCTTTTGTATTAAAGCACCTCCAATATATGTATCCATTTTAGTTTGCAAATTCAGTATATTTATAATTTATTACTTACAGCAAAAAATAATAGAAACAATTTTATCAGTTATGCTTACGAAACTATATAAATAGACTTGAAGTTGGCTGCAAAAGCAGTAGCCTGTGTAAAGAACAAGTTAGCGACATGTAACTGTTACGTAACGTGTCAGCCTTTTTTCACATGAAAAGTATTGGGACGTACCGGTTACGTTCGGTAACTGTTTTAAATGATTTTCATGTAAAAAAAACAACTGACTCGTTACGGTTACGGTTAGAAAACATTGACCTTTTATATGTATTATAATGCTATGAATGCATTTATCTTTATTTTATTTTATTTATATATTCTTTTTTTTTGTATTGTATATTATTTTTTTTTTATTATTATTACTATTTCATTTAATTATTTTTTTCTTTAAATAAATTAATACATAAAAATTTGTTTTTTAAATTATTGGTGAACTTTTACTCCCTTTATTTACTGCCTTTATATTAACTGGTAGTGTCTGCTTGTCGACAAAATTTTGGATCGATTTTTAGCCCCTTTCCCGTGAGCCAATCGATCTGAAATTTTGCATGCAGGCTCGTGGCAATGACAGAAATGATCTAACAAATTTTTTTAGTGATGCCAAAACAATGGAAACTTTTAAAATTTTCTACCAGAGTTCACAAAAAAAATGTACAAAGGGTTTGTTTTTATTATATTATTACCACAACGACCACAAAAACAACAAGTCCAGCTATGACAATGCAATGCAACATTTAGAATAACAACAGGAACACTATGGAAACATCATGTTTTTCATTATTTTTTTAATTTTTCATAGATTTACCTGGACCTGTTCCACCGATTTTAATGATTTTTGAAGTAGAAATCTTCCCATGAATTTGGTGAATCATTCTCACTAAAAATTATCACCCTAGCTATCCTATTGAGGGCGTGATCGTGACAAGAACAACATAGAAAATTATATTTTTTCAAGACTTTTTTTAGTTCTTCATTCAAATCTCGGGCCCTAATCGACCGATTTGGACGATTTTAAATAGCAAACTTTTCAGGATGTTAATGAATCATTTTTTATGCCAACGAGCACCCTAGCTGCCCGATTGATGCCGTCATCGTGATTTCCACAGACGGACAGACGGACAGACGGACAGACGGACAGACGGACATCGCTATATCAACTCCGGTTGTTATAAGGATCACAAATATATATATTTTATGGGGTCCAAATTTTTTTTTCTAATTATTACAAACGGAATGACAAACTTATATATACCCTCTGCACACTGGAGTGGAGGGTATAAACAACCACGTAACGGGATGCATCGTGACGTAACGAAACTCAAATGTACTCGACATAAATTATGTAACGTAATATAACAAAACGTTTCGTAAAGTTACGTAACGTTACTCGACCTCCGAAAATAATACTTGAAACAAAAATTATTACAACTAACGTGACGTATCAGTACGGACCGACACGTAACTTCACCTAACATTACGTAATGAAAGGTAACGGCGACTTAAAACAAAATACCAGTTGGTTAAAAATTATCAATGAATACAAGTAAAAACAATTAAAATAAAATAAAAAGTACCATTTTATATTGAAAATATCGTGGTAGGTTCACATTTTCGCTCATAACTTTTGAACTCTTCGAAAGATTTGGCTAAAGTTCAGACTCAGCCTGTACAGGAATATACCAAACCACCTTTATGAAATTGGGCAATGGGTATTGCGTTTTCGCGCTGTGATCACATCACATATGATGTAGGATAAAACAAAATACACCACTTTTGCATAGAAAATGTATCAAAAAATGTGTTAAAAGTCGAATTGAAACCTCATTGAGAATAAAAATGATTAAATTTAAATATTTAAGGCCTAAAATGTTCAATTACAATTGTTTAGTTTATACATTGATTCACTCTATTGGATGAATATTAAAAAAGATAGAAAAATTTGCCTCAAAATAGCCCAACTTCAAACCGCTGTCAAAAAGCAATACGAGCTAACTTTTTAAAACCCCTTTCATAATATCGACTTTAACTATTAGTACGTTTAATTCTTTATGCAATTGTAAGTTTCTCACATACCATTGGGCGCGGGTAATCGACTTTAGGATCTTTTTTTGGCATCTTTGTATTTTCTCTATATTAGAAGTTGAAGCGGTACACCATAAGTGTATACAATAGCACCAAATGGGTTTCATGATTGAATTATATATCAATAACTTGCAATCAAGACTTAGCTTTGAATTTCTGCCAATTATCCACATAAGCTGAACTAATTTTTATTTGATTGTGTTAATTTTGATTCTATGTGTTTGTTACAAAAGTCCAATTTTTTGTCACCGATTTTTAAAATTTTAACGCAATTTTTTATCTAACATATCCAATTTAATGTAGCCAAAAAATTATGTTAAACTATTACTAATTATGGGCGTGGCATGTTGTCAAACTCAACTGTTTTTTTTTAATTTCAGAAAAAGGTGATTTTTTTGTTTTTTTATTAAAAATAAATAGTTACTACTCGCCAGCTATCATCGATAATGGCCTGCGGTCCTCTTTACAAGGTTGGTAGGATTGTAGTCTTTAGTTGTTGTAAGTGTCCTCTTTTACCCTAAGTATACTTTTGCACCCGTGACGATCCGCGGGTAGAACACTTTTTTCATTTTAATGAAATTACTAAAAAAAATTTCAAATTACGGTAATTTAAATAGCGCTATAACTATACAATACAAGTATATCGACCGACTCAGAATCAGTTTTTGAGTCGATTTAACAATGTCCGTCCGTCCGTCTCTGTGTCCATGTAAACCTTGTAATCAACCTACAGGTCGCAAATATGAATATATTTTGATGAATTTATCGGCCATAGGATGAACGCTATTAGTGAAAATCGGTCCATGTTCAGACCTAGTCGCCATACAAATGACCCCTATGAAATCGACATAAATTGCCATAAGATCCAAATTATCATATATGTAGATCTCAATCAATTTCGTTTTGTATGTGTATATTATATCCATTAATCAGTAGTCCAAAAGTAATCCCTATAAGACAATTCTTAGTCATAGGCCCCATATAGAGCTGCTTCCCGATCTTCACTTAAATCTATCAAAAAACAAAAAATATTGCACAGATTTTTCTCAAATATGGTTTGTATATATCTTTTGAAAATATAAGTGACTTTAACAAATATGGTCAGGATCGGTCCATTTTTCGACCTAGTCCCCAAATAAAAATAGCATCCGATATGAACTTTTTCATATCTGCAGCCAAAAAAATTAATAAAAATGCCACTCAAATTTGGTTTATGCTTATTTTCTATTGTAGCGTAACACGACTTTCGTAGTGTGCTGTATAATACCCACACTGCATAGCGTACAATATTTGCAAATGCAGAAATAACAAATATCAATATTGTTGGCCACAAATGTACTGATAGAGGAATATTACCGGATGATAGTAAATATTCGGTGATAGAAAATTACCCGACGCCTACGGACGCCGATAGCGCACGAAGGTTTGTCGCGTTTTGCAACTATTACCGACGATTTATTAAAAACTTCTCTGAATATTCCAGACACCTTACAAGGCTATCCAAAAAGGGAGTACCATTTCAGTGGACAAAAGATTGTGAGTGCGCGTTTAAATACTTAAAGAAGGCATTAATGAGCCCAACATTGCTTCAGTACCCAGACTTTACGAAGGAATTTTGCATAACAACAGATGCGAGTAAGCATGCTTGCGGTGCGGTTTTAACACAGGAACATGAAGGTAGACACCTACCTGTGGCCTATGCATCTAAAACTTTCACTAAAGGTGAAAGCAACAAATCGACCATTGAACAGGAAATAACTGCCATACACTGGGCTGTCACATATTTCAGACCATATATATATGGAAAACATTTTTTGGTCCGAACAGACCATAGACCACTTTCATACCTGTTCTCCATGAAAAATCCAAGTTCTAAGCTAACGAGAATGATCTGGAGGAATATGATTTCACAGTAGAATATCTCAGGGGAAAAGATAATTATGTTGCCGACGCACTGTCGCGCATTACAATAAATGACTTAAAGAATATTAACGACAAGATTTCATCCGTTTAAAGGGTCACGACAAGATCGATGACTAAGGAAGAGAAAATTAGTAAACCAGTAGTAAATCAGCAAAATATTAATAATAATAATAAGCCCAAGGTATATATACCATTGAATAATATAGACGTCAAAAGATACTATAAATTAAAGATTTTACCCAACAGATGTTACATCAAAAAGGGAAAATCCATATATGCTAGCATAAGAATAGATGATTTGTTTACTAAAGGGAATATTGACTTAGGACAATTTTTCCCTAGGCTATAACGAATAGCCTGTAAACTAAATATTAATAAGATTCAAATTTCACCACGTGAGAAGATTTTCGAATTTGTCTCGATAAGTGAATTTGAGAATATGGGCAATAAAACACTGAATAAAATCAGAATAGCGCTATTAAACGAAGTAACTAAAATTGATAACACGAATGCAAAGGCAATACGTGAGATAATGCTGAAATACCATGATGATCCTATAGAAGGAGGACATTGTGGGATATATAGAACCACTGAGAAGACCAGGATTACTGGAAAAATATGACAAAAGACATTGCCAAATATGTGAAAACATGCCATAAATGTCAATTGGCTAAAACGGGGAAACATATAAAAAGCCCCATGACAATAACGGAGACACCAAATAGGGCTTTTGATACGGTGTACGTAGATACAATTGGACCATTTCCAAAGTCAATTTATGGAAATGAATATGCAGTCACAATGATATGTGACTTAACTAAATACTTGGTAACAATACCAATAAAAGATAAATCAGCTAAGACGATCGCAAAAGCGATATTTGAATTTTGTGCTTATATGCGGTCCAATGAAGACGTTCATTTCGGATATGGGCACAGAATACAAGAACTCTGTACTGACAGAGCTTTGCAACCTATTGAAGGTAGATAAACGCACATCGACAGCACATCATCACCAGACACTAGGTACGATAGAAAGAAGTCACCGGACTTTTAACGAATACGTACGAAACTACATATCAGTAGATAAAGACGACTGGGATGAATGGCTCAAATATTTCACGAACTGTTTTAACACTACACCATCTACAGTACATGATTATTGCCCTTATGAACTTATTTTTGGAAAAATTCCAAACAATTTTAGACAATTTAGTGAAGTAGATAGAGTTGCACCACTTTATAAAATAGATAATTATGTTAAGGAAATTAAATTTAGATTAGAAGTAGCAATAGATAGAGTTAAAAAACTATTAGATATAAATAAAATAAAACAAAAAATTAATTATGATAAAACAAAATTAGATTACAATTTTAAAATAGGAGATTTAGTCTAAGTAAGAAATGATGCAGGACATAAGTTAGAGATGGCATATAAAGGGCCATATAAAATTAAGAAAATAGATTTCAGAAATAATGTAACCATAGTTGATAAGAAAACAAATAAAGAACAAATAGTTCATAAGAATAGACTTAAGTTATACAATATTAAATAAACAATATGCATTCTTTTCTTTAAATCTATATTTGTAAATAAAATAAAATAAATTTATTGTAAAATATGAAACTTGCACTTGATACAACCACAAAAAAAAAAAAAAAAACCAACAGTACAATTAATAAAGGAATGTCCATAGAACAAAAATGTTATATGAACATTCTTATAAAAAAGGAAGGTGTAGCGTAACACGACTTTCGTAGTGTGCTGTATAATACCCACACTGCATAGCGTACAATATTTGCAAATGCAGAAATAACAAATATCAATATTGTTGACCACTGCATTTGCAAAACATTGTATGACTGCGTATATTGTTATTGTATGTTGTTGTTACGCTGGCACACTTATGTTTATGCTGACCCAAGTGCAGGTAACACATTGTTGTTAATATAGGTTGAAAATATGTATATAAAGGGTAAAAACATATGAAATCAACCGAAAATATTAACATTTGTGACCTCATCACCTCCAAATTTGATAAGATTTTGTACACATGATCTATGGATCGGCACAATAATATTTGCCAACTTTCAGACATATAGCCTTCGAACTTTCAGAATTATGGCCATTCCAAGTTGGCAAAAATCAATAAAAATGCACTCAGATGCCTTAACACAATTTTTAATATCTCGAAAAGTATTCATTGCACGTTAATAATCAAGGGCTCATTTTACAGACTAAAACATGCGCCATTCCAAAAAAAATTTTTTTTCAAATTTTCGATCAAGGATAATGTAAATAAAAAAGGACTAAAATTTCCAAAGGATATTTCTCGAAAATCAATATTTTTAAAAATTTCAAAAAAATATATGTTAATTCTTATTATATTTTGTACAAGTCTGTCAAATTTCAATGTGGAGTCTTTATTACAACATGAGTTATTAAGAAAAAAGCAGGCGAAGGTTTATGTATTTCATGAAATGTACCAAAATACAAAAAGGTGACAAATTACAAAAAGAAGGACAAATCAAATGTAACGGAACTTTTTCGACTTTTCTTTGCTTAAACTCTTTTTCTCCATTGCTAAACCTTTAATAAAAAGTACAACATAATGTATTATCATTATTAAACACTTTATTACAGCATATTTATTTATTTCTGAAGGATTTCAATTAAAAAATCTGCATCTGCCGCGTATCGCTTGACTTTAATTTTTTTTTATCTACAGGTTCAATTGAATGCAGCTTTTGAGTTCCAGGAATAGTACGCAAATCTTTAAAACGAATTTGAAGGAACCGTGCTTCTTCTTCGTGGTCTTCTAGAGTTAAAAACTCGAAATTACAGTTCAAAAGATTTTGCAGGCACCATTCATATAATTGTTTTGGAGTAGTTATTTGACCTTGTAATGGACGCTGTAAACTAGCTCGACGTGCCTCTCTCTTTACGGTACCTCCAAGACCGTCACTTGGGCCTTTTCCATGGCTTGTTGCAAAAAAATGCCACTCAGCATTACATCCAAAATCTTCCATATGATAACATAAATTGATAAAGTTCTTTTTATTTTTAAACTGGGCAGCACTACCGTCTGAAAAATACGTGATTTTCTTCGGGGTTGTTTTAAACTTTTTTCTCAAAAATACATTCAGGTGGCGATGGAACAGGTGAACAGCTACAGAATCGTGTACAAGACAATCAGATATTATTATGAAGTTTGTATGTTGTGTGTTTTTCCATCTGATTTAAAATAAATAGCAATTGGGTATAAAGTGGCCTGAGAGTTGTTCCAGTGAAATCCCTGGACTGCATCCTGAATAGTAAAAGAAGCATTTTCTGAAAAATCGCAAACTGCTATATACTCATTTTCTTCCAAATTTGATTTTCTTTCGCTCAGATATGCTGCCTGCTGTTTTGCAATAAATGAATGAGGTAATAGATTTTCAAGTTTTTCACATAGGGAATCCACAAAAACGTCGGCTTGGCCAATCATGGTCTCCAAATTATCCCTATCTACACTTACCCATTGTTTATATGTTATTTCATCAATATCATTTTGCTCTAGTAATTGATTTAGTTTTGCTTTTAAATTTTCAATTCCTGGACACTTGTTACATTTACGTAGGTGACACTTTGAAGAAGATGGAATGCATGTCATTTGTTTCAAACAATCTTTGTAACATTCAAGCTGATAATTCGGAACACCAGCAGTTAATTTTTTTAAATTTATGGCATCAATCATCAGCTTCACATTTTGATGCTTTGTACAAACACACACGTTATGAGATCCACTCGCATTTGCTAGAATTATATTCCTCGGACGAAGTTGGCAAAACTTGGAAATACCTATTTTTATTCCATCATGTCGTTCCTTGAATAAGGCGTACATTTCTCTTAAGTTTCCAAGCAAAAGTCTTTTATTTTTCCTGACTTTTGTACCATTTTCAAAAAAAGACACGAAATCTTTCTGTCCGGGCATACACCTGCTGACGTCATCGGATTCATAAAAGGATTTTACTAAATTGCTTGTCACTGGTGAAATTGGACTTCCCAGTTTTGGGTTAGGCGTACTCATCACACCCTTTGTTTCAACCAAATGCTTAACTTTTCGCGCGATATAGTTTGTAACCAGGAATTCTTCCTCAATTTTATGTATTGCCCAGCTTTTTGGTAAAATTGTTAGCAGTTGGATTTTCTCGCTATTTTTTGTTAATGTTTTAAACTTTTCTTTTAATTGTTCTATTATTTCGGATTGTGGGCACATATGCGAAGTTGATTGTGCTGAACCGTGGAAAATTTTGTCTTGAATCGAATCACTTATTTTCCTGAATTTTCCATCTCTGTACCGTTTTTGATGTAACTTCTTCTTTTTTATCGGAGATTGTTCCAGATACGGTAAAGATTGGTTTAATTTTGAAATAGCAACTTCTTCCGTGCCTGACGCAATGTCATCTTCTTCCGTGCCTGACGCAATGTCATCGAAAGTATCTACATTTTCGTTTATGTCTGAACCTTCTTCCAAATTAGATTTATTAGATTTCTTCAGATGCGAAAATTTTATTCTACATGTCCCACAAATTTTATTTGAGATCGTAATGTTTTTATCCTTAGTATACTGTAGCATCCATTCTTGGACTTGTCTTAAACTTTTATTGCACCCAGTGTGACCGGATTTTTTAAAAGGATTACAGCAAAATGTTGAATGGAATGGCATATTTTTTTTTTAAATACCACAACCGAATGAATTGTGCACGACTTTTTTGTATTGACAATAATTATAATTTATTTAAATATTTAGTCTCTTTTTTTTGTTTTTTCAAACGATCAAGTCACTTTAACACTATAACACTTTGACGTTTAGCACTTATGAAATCTAGTATTCAACTGAAGTTTGACTTACAGTCTCTGAACGATTTATACTGTTTTTTTTTGGTACAAAAAATAGATTACAGGTAAAAAAAATACACGCCTTGCTTTTCTTGAATTGGAAAATTTGCGTGAACTACGGGTCATAAAATGTTTTTTAAATAGGGACTGAATTTGCTACTGCCAATAAGCCGACCACAGGTCATAAAATATTTGTAAATTTTTTGTGTGAACAGGCAATAAATATTTCGTCTAGGTTGTAAAGTCGAAAAAGTTCCGTTACATTTGATATGTCCTTCTTTTTGTAATTTGTCACCTTTTTGTATTTTAGTACATTTCATGAAATACATAAACCTTCGCCTGCTTTTTTCTTAATAACTCATGTTGTAATAAAGACTCCACATTGAAATTTGACAGACTTGTACAAAACATAATAAGAATTAACATATATTTTTTTGAAATTTTTAAAAATATTGATTTTCGAGAAATATCCTTTGGAAATTTTAGTCCTTTTGTATTTACATTATCTTTGATCGAAAATTTGAAAAAAAATTCTTTTTGGAATGGCGCATGTTTTAGTCTGTAAAATGAGCCCTTGATTATTAACGTACAATGAATACTTTTCGAGATATTAAAAATTGTGTTAAGGTATCTGAGTGCATTTTTATTGATTTTTGCCAACTTGGAATGGCCATAATTCTGAAAATACGAGAGCTACGACACTGAAAGTTGGCAAACGCTATTATTATGTTTAACTTTCCCTTCGTACCAAAATTCATCAATTCGAAATCGGTGCGGTCAACTCATTGGTTGATTTCATATGTTTTTACCCTAAAGAAGAACATTTTATAATCAATCAATCATTAATAATTTAGCATTAAAAGACTCAGCTCCTAGATAGAGCTGAAGTACTAAATAAAATAAATACTATCTTATAAAAACTATCTTGTTTGTTATACTATATCCAATTAGTTGCACCTAATAGATAGGATTTCTAAACGCATGGTATAGGGTATCGTATAGTCAGTCTGGATCGACTGTAATTTTCTTACCTGTTTTTAAAAGAGTTTTTACCCACATATGTATGAAATGTTTTAATAAATAAGAAAGATTCAAAAAAATAAAAACCCTTATTTTCACATCAAAATCAATATTTTGATATAGTAATAGCAAGACTAGTAGATAATATTACTAACGTTTTTTAAGGGGAAATATTCTTTGAGTGTAAACAAATTTGCAAATTTGACAGCAAACAATTTTTAATTTTTCAGTAGTAATAGCAAAACTTCCACTAATTTTACTTTTTTTTGAGTATAAAAATTTTTTTGAGTGTAAACATAAAAAATGTCGCATTATTAAAAAAATGCTTGTAGTAGCATTAAAGTAGTAGTAGCAAATTATTCTTTATTTGTTTTCGAAAATTCAATACAAATATTATACTTATAAAAATAAATTAAAGAATATTATATACGGCTTTGACATCGTCGTTAGCCGGAAAAATCGGTTATATAATTCATATTTGTTTACTAACATTTATAGACTAAATTTTAATTTATTAAAATTTTACGGTATTGTAAAGCTTTGATTATGTAATTTACCATAGTTTGCCAGTTAAAAAGATCTCCATCCAATATTTTAACTAAATATTGTAAACTAAAGCAATTTAATATCGGACATCTTCAAATAAAATGTTGTATATTTTCAATTTCTCTCATATTGCATAAGGAGCATTCTTGGGAATTAGTTCTTGAGAAACGTGAGCCATTTAGTTGTATTAAGTCACAACGAGCTTTAAAAATCCAAGTTACAGTATTTTGGCTGGCATGATGTAATATTGTCATCTATTAAAGTTGAGTCTTCTATAAAAAGTTTGAGTTTGAGCGGCTCTCTGAATCGATTTTCATAATATTTTATATTCATTATATTTAATAAACCCACTCCTGCAAGGTCATATCTGGTTGCCACTGTATATTCATATTATTGCTTAATTGGTTTAGACTTTCTGCCCAAAAAATTTTTTTTGTAAGATTTTAATACTTAATTTATATGGAAGGCGAGATTCTGCTAACTAAAATAGTGTGCGTATTAAGTACGTTAAATTTAAATTCAGTGTATACAAATGGCTATCTTCCAAATCTGATTCCAGCATAATTGCGTAATTAGGGGTTAAGTTGGGTAATTTCAGTACTCATTGTGATGTAGTTTTTATTTAAAAAAGAATTCCATGTTGCGTTAATGCTACTTTTTGCTCTTTTATTTATATTTTTAACGTGTTTGCTGAACATCATTTTTGGAGTTAAAATTACCCACAGGTAGTTGAATTCATTTACTATTTCTATTTCTTTACCTTTGAAATGCCATTTTTCACTTCTAGCTAATCTTCCTCCATTTCTGTATATCACTATCTTTGATTTAGTAAGATTTACCTCGAGATTCCAATAATCAAAGTAGTTTTCCAAATTAATCAATCATTTTTGTGGAATCTCAATCTCTTCAGCCAATATTACAATATCGTCTGCGTACAAAAGCAGTCTTATGTTAAGCTCCTCAATAAAAATGCCACCTTCTAGGTGTTCATGAAGGTCTTTAATATATAGAGAGAATAACAGTGGAGATAGTAAACAACCCTGCTTTACTCCAGAAACTGTTTCAAATGGTTCAGATAATTCTGTTCCATTCCATACCGTGGACTTAGTAGTAGAGTATACGCTTTCTATGAAGTAAACCATCTTCGTTGAGACTCCCATAGCGTGCAGTTTGTATATCAGTAATTTACGAGACACTTTATCAAAAGCTGCCTTAAAATCGACAAAAAAAAAGGCATATACTTTTTTCTTCTGATTCAGCTTAAGATGAACAATGGCTGCCAAGTTATATACATTGTCTACTGTTGAATACCCTTTCCTGAAACCTGCTTGATATTCAGTGATTATATTTAAGCGTTCTGTCTAAGTAAAAAGCCCATCATAATTTTCGGTACACAATTCATAAAAAATATTCCTCTATAATTGCTTGCTTTAATGGGATCACCTTTTTTTAATATTGGGTATATTTCATTTAAAGTAAACGTTACATCCACTTGCATTTTATTGAACATATTATTGTAGCTCCGTGCCAATTCCTTCAATAGTTCAATTGGCGCATTTTAAAAAAAAAAATTCATGTGCAATTCTGGCCTCACCAGGGGCTTTGTTTAACTTCACTTTACTTAAAATACTTACAATCTCCGTCGTTGTTATATCAGCATCCAAAAAACTATCTTCTTGATATATTGGTGCATATCTCAATTCGTTAGATAATTGTGGTGGATTTAACAGGGTCATAAAATATGTTCTAAAATCTGAAGAAGCCACATTAGCTCATTGGTTTAATGAATGACTGTTAATTTCTTTCGCCATTTTCCACCACGATTTGCTATCCCAGACATTATTTAATTTAATTTCTAACTCTTTATAATATTTTATTTTACTCTCCTCACAGATTTGTTTGTATCTTACATTAGCTTGCAGATAGTTTAGTTTTTCCTCAGCGTTCTGTGAACTTTTGTACTTTTTTAGTAGTTTAAATGATTTATTTCGTGCATTATTGCATCTCCAGTCAAACCATGGGCTTTTAGGAGCATATACTTTTTTTTAATCATTGCATTCTTGTACAGATTTCTTTATTACACTTGTTATAGCTTCTAAATCAATCTCAATATTACTTTCTTTCATTCGAAGTATACTAGTTTTGACATTTTCCTTATATTTTTCTTTTTCATTATCGAGCCATTTAAGTTTTGGCAGCAATTTTTCAATTTTTTTAAAAAAGTTTTTAGTATTTATTTCCAAATGCAGACAAATTGGTAAATGATCCGACCAGGTTTTATCTTCTACAGAAAATCTCTTAATATTTGGAAATACTTCTTGTGATACAGCACATATATCATTCACCGGTTCTCCAACTCCACTTATAAACGTAAATTCACCATCCTCATCGCCCTTTATTATTAAACCATGGTCCTCACAGAATTCCATAAACTTTTTACCTTTATTGTTTATAACATTATATATCCTTAGATTTTCTTCTGCTTAAATAAACTGGACACCAACTTTGAACCACTTCATCTATAGTTTGCTGCATTTCCCAATCCTTATATTAAGATCGCCAATTACCACTGCATTTTCGCCACCATTTTCAATTAAATAATTTTCAACTCTACCAAAATCTACTTCCCATGTTGCACCTCGTAAATATAATGGATATATTACTATATCTGTATTGTTAGTTGTTATATGTATTTTATCAATCTCTGGGTTATTGATAACCGTGCATTTAATTTCTGTATTTGTAAAGTTTTTGTTGACCCCATACATACAACCCCCAATTGCTTTTCCAAATCTGTTGTATTTATACGCTGTTCTCCAATAGATATTATGGTTTTTGAAATATTTTCGAAATTGCTCAAATTTATCTTCACAAATATGAGTTTCAAATAGAATAACAATTTCAAGAGAGTATGTAGTTAAAGAAATCGGTATATAGTAGCTTATTTTCGAGACCATGTATATTATAAGAAATTATTTTTATTTCTTTTATAATTATTTCATTTGTTACCGGTACAACATCATCCAAAGCTTTACAATTTTTTATTTTATTTAGTTTTTTGACATCAACAAGATATCGTGTCTCCATACAAATCTTTTTTGGAGTTACAAACTAATTCTTTGTTTTTACTCATTTAAAAAACCTACTTTCTATCTTAAGCTTGTCATTCCGTACACTTACACGATGATTTTTGCTGATCAAAAGAATATCCCTCTTCATTTGCATCATTACTTTCTTATCTTGTAATCTTTCACTTCCCAAATCGTTCTCTATAGTTATTGTTGTGCCTTTTAAGTTTCCTGTGTACTACAGAATCTCGTCTACCATCCTTTTAGATTTTAGTTCGACAATAACACTCATTTTTCCATTCTTCTCATACGGTTTACGAATATTTTCAATTTCAACCATATTAGTAATTTTTTTTTAATTTTTCTTTATTAATAGGTCCACAGATTCATAAATTGACTTTCCTGCGTTTATGCCACGAAACCAAATTATCAAATCATCTGGAGATGTTTCCATAATTCTTCGTTTAGATGATTGTGTTTGTGTGATTGATGTGCCAACTTTATTTTGATTTGATTGCATACTTTAAGGCTGTTTGTGAATAGCTTAGGTTCCACATATACAAACTTTTAATGCTTAATACGAGTTGCTAAAGTTTATCAGAAATATTTGCAACACACCAGCTGTTTAATTTTGATATAACAGTTTATATTAATTTTTGTTGCCTTTTTTTTCTGCCTTTACTTAATGATATTTTCACAAATTTATAGTTCGAGTTTTTAACACACATCCGGCTCGATCTTCATCAGCAGAAATACTTGTTAATTATTTAAAATATATAATAAACTTAATTGTTATCAGAGCTTGGGTTAACACCGTCTTTACACACTTAATGCTGACAGATTATGATTATGCTTGTAATTATTATTGAAATACAAATATGAAATTTTTTAATAAATAAAAAAATATAAAAACCCATATATCACGCTTAAAGTTAAAAAAATTAAAAGTTCAACTTTGACCTTGAATTTCTTAAAAAGTATTTAATCAATTTAAATGAAATTAAAATGAACTCAAGTTCAACTAAATATTTACCCACTAGAAAAAGAAGTACTCAAATATTTTGATCGGTTTAAAAGTTACAGAATTTTAGCCAATGAAAAACAATTTTCAGCAACTGTGCGGCGGTCAAGATGAAGTCCCTCGTATTTTACATCAGAGTGTTGCAGTATTAGCTGATTGTTTATTCGGATTTGAGCGCATGTTTCTCTTTTGAGCGTAAACGTAACGTAGATGCATATTTGTTCATTTATTCTTATTTTCAACCTGTGTAACCAGTACTCGAATTGAAAAACATGTCGTTATAAAAGTGTAGATGCTGAGGGGTCCTCATGAGTACTCAAAATTGGCGTGTCAGCTGAAAGGTTGAAGTAATCGTGTTTCCATTAGTTGACATGTCCGCTGTATTAAGGATGTATAGGAACGGACCCAGAATACTGCCCTGTGGAACACCAGCGAACGGTGTAGAGAAGCAAGAGGGGTAAACAAAAAGACACGATTTCTGTTTTTCAAGACTTTTTTCATATTCCTCTTTACACTCATTTGTTTTTTTCTTGTTACGTTTTATTTTTTTTCGTACTTTGAATAAAATAAAATAAAATGTGGAATAGTGAGTTGGTAGAAAATTTGATAATATATTATCAAACTCAGGAAAATGTGTACGACGTGAAAAATCCGTTCTATTCAGACCGTGTGAAGAGGTCAAATGCGATATTTGCGATTTGCCAAGAAATGAAAAAAATTAATAAAGACATAAAAAAAAAATTACACACATTAAGGGCGACATACATCAAAGAAACCCACCTAATGTCTGGCAGCAAAAAGAGGGGGATTGGAGCAGATGATGTTTACGTCTCAAAACTGTGGTATTTACATCTGCTCCATTTTTTAAAACTACATTGTGATGTTCGCAAATCGGAATCAAACATTTCTGTGGTAAGTACATATCGTCGACGTTTAACATTTTATAAAATTATATGTTCATTACTTTCAGACTGATGGAAGTGAAAATAACTTTGTGGTGGACAGTGAAGCAAGCGAAGTAAATAAAGTGCAGCCCTCTTCCAACAAAAGAGTAAGTTTTCTTTTATATTCATTATTCCTTATACCACTATGTGGTCCGTCCGTCCGTCTGTGTGTCCATGTAAACTTATTAAAACTTATTTAATATAACCAAAAATAAATAAGTAAGAGTCTTAAATTCGGCTCTGCCGAATCTTTGATACACTCCGGCTGGGTTTTACTTTTACAGTAATTTCTGGACTTATTGCGCTATTTAAATATAAACAAAATATTTGAAAAAGAAAACCATTTGATAAAGTTATACTAAATGATTGCAACACACGCACAGCATTTTTAACATTTTTTAGAGGAGTCTTCATATTTTTGGCCACGTCTCGGCACATTGATGCCCCATTTACCCCATTTTTAATACCAACCTGCTCGAAATAACGACAAACAGTATTATCATAACTTTACCTAGGTAAATGGTTTATTTGGTGAATTACCGTGATTTCAACAGACGGACATCGATGCTTACAAATGGAATTGCAAACTGTTATATACCCTCTGCACAGTGGGCATCCCTTAATAGTTTAAAGTATCTCTAAAGAAAAAATTAAATATTTTCCAAGTTCAAACGTGAAATTTGCAATTTTTGGGAATATAAAATTAAATGCATTAGATAGGTCTACGAAATACCTTTCATTTGGACCCATATCAATAAATTTAAATTTATAATAAAATAACATCGATATGTAGTTGAAAAATTTGGCATATTTTGCTTTAAATCTATCCGAATCCATAAATCTATAATAAAATGGCATCGATTTGAAATTCTATAATTTTGCCTATTTTGTTAAAAGTATAAACATATATATATACATATATACATATATGGAAAGCTTTGCTATTCATCTTTCAAAAGCGTCCAAAAATTTAAAATCGGTGCAAAACTGACTTAGTTTAAAAAATATAGTCCGTTAAGTGTTGGAAAAATTTTTTTTTCAATCGGGTTGTTCTGAGACCGCCGTCGTAAATCATTAGAAAATTTCTCTCCTTAAAAATAAATGTTTAAAATATCTGTAAAGCTATGGACATTTTTTTAATACGTCCAGGAGTTATGTTTGATTTTTCACACTGCTAATGTCTATTCCGTTTAGATATATTATTTTGTTGGGGTGCGGTGTTGTTGATCTTTATGTTTTACAAATAATTATCTGCAATTATCTGCTTACTGCTCGCGAATATAAATTAAAACAACTTTTAACCAATTTTGTTATAAAATTACTTTATGTATAAAAACTATCTATATTTTTCTAAAACGGAAGTGATATTGTTGCAAAAATAAAAGTGGTAAATAATACAGCAGAACGCGGTGTTAAATTGATTGAAGAGTATAATTACATATTAACAAAGAACGAACAAGAAAAGCAATACTTATTGCAAGTCGTAAGTGATTTCAGAAAACAATTTGAATCGCACACTAAATAATCCTTAAATACACCAAAATAAATAGAATTTTTTTTAAAGTTTTTAGTCAGGCTTTTAAGGTCACTAATTGCTGTAATAAAATATTATTTTATTCCACTTTTCATCCAACGTTTCGGTGGAATTTTTCCATCATCTTCAGGGATTTAAATTTATTGAATCTGGTAACCAGAACAACAAAAAATAATAAAAACATGTATTTAATAAAAGGATAGCTCAACATTTAAAGAATAATTTAACTCACATATAATCTTTTCGTCAATTTTCACATAAATTAATAGTATACATTTGATTTTATACGACACATAAAGCACAACATAAAACACAAAATGTTAATAAAAATAAATGTAAAAATAAGTAAAATATCACAGATTAAAATATTCTTAACGTTAATTATCACAGTTGGAAAATAACTAAATTAGGCTATTGCTAAAGTATAATTTGCGTTGGTATTGTCTTTATCTTCTTTTTTCTAATGTGAATCTCTTTCTCTCTCTCTTTGTCTAATATGTTTACATTAACAAGATCTGCTGTGTGTCCAGTTTCGATGCAATGTTGTGCTAAAGCTGTTGTTTGTTTACCTTTCTTAAAAGAAGACAAAGACAATACCAACGCAAATTATACTTTAGCAATAGCCTAATTTAGTTATTTTCCAACTGTGATAACGTTAAGAATATTTTAATCCGTGATATTTTACTTATTTTTACATTTTGAGTTTTATTTTGTGCTTTATGTGTCGTATCAAATCAAATAAATACTATTAATTTATGTGAAAATTGACGAAAAGATTATATATGTAAATTATATTATTCTTTAAATGTTGAGCTATCCTTTTATTAAATACATGTTTTTAAATCCCTGAAGATGATGGAAAAATCCCACCGAAACGTTGGATGAAAAATGGAATAAAATAATCTTTTATTTACATCAATTAGTGACCTTAAAAGCCTGATTAAAAACTTTAAAAAAATAACAAAAAGAAAGGTCGATAAATAATCATTTTTATAATAAATAAAATTAATCTTATATTTCATGTTCTTTTGAATAAATTGTTTTTATTAGCTTTGGGTCATTTGTGGATATTAGATAGTTTTTATACATAAAATAATTTTATAACAAAATTGGTTAAAAGTTGTTTTAATTTATATTCGCGAGCAATAAGCATATAATTGCACCAACTATATATCACAATGAATTATTTTGTCCTAAGAGCACTGAATAAAATAACCGAATTATTTTCTTAAGTTCTATATAGTGGTTTCATCGAGTTTAATAGAAAAACTCGTTTCGGTAATTTTTAATTAAAAATATCTTAAAATCCAAAGCTGGCCTTGGCAAATAATGGGTTAAAGTCCTCGGATTCATCCCCAATTTTTGGCACTGAAGTTCTACACATTTGGTTATTATACTTTAAGTGTCGCATTACAAATTCAACAGCACTTACAAAATATTGGAATTTTTGGAACAAGTTGTCTTTTATAAGTTTGAGGTCTTATGTGACCCCAATTCCAAAAGGGTTAATGGGGTCATATTACTTTGTTCCCTATTAACATAAAATATAATATTTAAAAGTAGAAAAGGGATCAATTTTGATACAAAGTATTTAGAAAGAGTACATTTACAGAATATTTGACTAAAATCCCATTTTTCTCGAAATCCGCAAAAATAAACTCCTTGTCAAAAAAATTCTGGCATAGGGATTTACTTAAAAATTCACACAGTTAATTTGTAACATGTACTTAACAAAACCTTAAGGTGCCACATCCATTTTTTTTAAATTTAGTTTAAGAAAATTTTTTAAAACTTGAAAAAGGAGTTTTCAAATATTTTTTCAACAAAATTTCCCATTTTCGATCTCAATGCGCAATAGGTTAACAACGTGGTAATACAACAATACTTCAAATATGAGTCCTTACAAGTATAGAGACCAAAAAAAACTATGGCTTTAGTCAATTTCTCAAAGATGAAAAAAATGCCATCAAATGTCATGACCTAGTTTTTTTTGGCACAAAAGTGGTCTGGGGCATTTTCTATTTCTTGGCGAGGTAATAATCGATTTTGAAGTTTTATAGCTTTTTGAAAGGATAATTTAATACTGATCCCGAATGATACAACAACTTGTCGGAAAAATTAAGCTATAGAACGAAATTTTCGTAAAATCTGAAAAAAATCATATTTTCCCCATATAAACGCATTTGAAATTTTCAATCGCGTTGAAGCGCGACTAAATGTTTTTGATTGGCCCAAACCTTTGTATTTCTCAGTTTTTTGGCTATTCGCATATTTCTAGGGGGTGAGACCGAGAGTTTGAACACTTTTTTTTTATTAAGGGCCACCCTAATGTACATATAAAATTTCTAATAATAGAAAAATATATATTTTTTAATATAAGAGATGGAGTTATTTTCGAGCATTACAAACAGAATAACAAACCTATATATAACCTCTGCACACTGGTGTGAAGAGTATAGAAATAGTTTAAATTTAAATTTTTCAAATGACAATGTTTTTTTATTTATGTGTGTATACATACATAGAAAAAAGTATAAACATAAATTTTTACAATGTACCAAAAATGTTGAGCTGATTTATTAATATATTTAGCCAACTACAATTTCTTATGTTGCCAAGATAATTTTCCCTCGTTATTAAAATAATCTTCAAATCCTTGATGAACCCTTTGCGGTGCTCCTTTTCCGTAACTGCTTTCTGTACTGCTCATTGTTGGTCCCTCTCCTATTTGGGTCTCCTCAGGCGATGCCCCATCCAAATAATTTTCATTTTGGTTACTTAGCAAATTATGCAACACGCAACAAGTTTTAGTGATAAGCTCCACTTTTTCAACCGATAGGTTCATTTTTGTTTGCAAAATTCTGAATCGGTTTGACATTATTCCAAACGCTCGCTCAACAACTTGCCTAGCTCGTGAAAGTCGAATATTAAATATTTGACACTCTACTTTATTCTACTTTGTCTTCTGGGAAGTACTTTTCGGCATTACCAATGATTGCTTTCAAGTCACTTCGTAATAAAACCCCCGCATCGTGGGTGCGCCCGTTGTATCCAACATCTATATATAAAAAACGGCAATCAGTATCCACTAGGGCTAGGAGAACTATGGTGTTAGACCCCTTATAATAATAAAAAAATGAACCATCTGATCGAAGAGATTTAAAAACAATATGCTTGCCATCCAGCGCTACTAGACAATGCGGAAACTGCTACTTAATTGTGAAATTGTCAGCTACGGCTTCCCATTCGCTTTTTGTAGCCGGAAACTGCAAAATAAAATTAAATTTTTAGCTTTATTATATACATAGTTTTAGAAAAAAAGAAAATAATTTAAATTGTATTGTATTTGTTGTATTTTGTGACACTTTTCATTTGTTGCATATAAAAATGTTTAGCAACTCGACAAAGGCAACATATACAATATCTTTGTAAATTAGATACAAAAATGAAAAGTTAAACATGGACTTTGTTTTAATAATTTATTCTATTATTTCATATGTTTCAGAAAAAAACCTTCAATATAGGGGAGAAAATAAACAGCGTAAAAAATGTTAATTAGCAAGTCTGAAGAAAGAAGTTGTTACGACTAGCTTGGTAAGCAGGTGGTGTTTGAGGTAACCAAATTAAAAAACCAAAAAATCCAACAAGAGGCAGTGTGGAGTATCCAACAAAAAGGAAGTATGCACTTGAAGATGCAGAAACTGACCCTCAACCGTCCTGCTCATTTTCCACACCACCCCCAGAATCATCATTTGCAGCAATTCGCCCATGTCATCATCATCATCATCACAATACCACCTCACTCCAGACTGCTTCACACAATTATCAATATCAAGTCCCACTCCCGAGTGTATTTCCGAATCACCACCATCATTATGCACCATTGATATTTTGGAAGAATCTCTGATTGATGTGTTAGATATTGACGATTTTTGAGAATTGAGTATTGTAATACAAAAAAAAAAAAAAAATAACAACCTCTATATACATATATTTGTATGTATATATATTAGGGCGGGTCGATTTAAAAATCGCCCATTGCTCAGTGAAAATCGTATTGTAGGGATCAAAATAAGAAACTTTGCCGAAGGAACCATACCTCTAAAACGAATTCTGATGTCCCAACTTTTGACCTGTCTGTCTCACTTTTACCCATTTAGAGTGCCCCAATCGAGTCCAAATGTATGATTGACCCCCCTAACCGACTCACCCTTGCCAGTGGCACACCCCCTGGAACTCCCCTGTGGGGTTCCCCATATAAACATTTAAAAAAATCACCATTTTTGGCACTTTTCATGAAAAAATCAGCGAAATGTCTATTTTTTTTCTTTATTTTTATTTATTTATTTATAATAATATTTATTATTTATTTATAATAATATCTATTTTTTCTCTTAAGAAATTTATTTAGTCAGAACATATGTAAATGAAAAAATTAATTAAAGTTAGTTATAGAAAAGAAACTAAAAAAAATTATTGTTTGAAGTCTTTTTTACTTTCAAGTCTGGGCAATTTCGCACGGCTCTCTAATGTCGTCGCAATAACAGCCTCTACATTTTCCGGTATAACCCGTTTGGAAACGCTAGCTAGCAATTGAACATGTCGTTCCGTTCCTTGTATGTGTGATGGAATTTTTGGATCATTAAACGATGGATCTTCTCGATTTAAATATTCTTTCAATGTATCGTACGGAATGCTTCGCGTGAATATTGGGTCAAGTACGTTATTTATGTCATTCATATTGATCATTTCCGTGTAACTTGTGCAATTAAAGTTTATATCTGTGGGTTTTGTATAAGCTCTAAGTTGCGTTGGGTCGTCAACATCGGTTCGATAGCGTAGAATTTTCTTGATAGCACAGTCGCGCTTTTCTTTGCTATCATCAAACAACATTGATAACAAGATATTTTCCGAATGCGCATAATATGAATTATCTTTAATTACTTGATTGACAATTTTGCGTAAACGAGTTCTAGAAATCGTGACCAACCAATGAACTTGAAAAATAATGCACTGCCGTACACGACAGAGCTGTAATACTTGAAATTGAAGTACATTGGCACATAACATTTAATTATGAATTCAACCAGAATTCATAAATTTGCATCTGGATTTTTCGTTGTCACATATAATCGTAATAATCTAGCGGCCTTGGTGAGCCACCGAGAATGTACAATTTTCCCTGGTTTGATGTTAGCCAGATCTACCGAAACCACGCCGCTAGAAATTGCATGGTCCATGTCGTATAAGTACTTCGAATCGGTGGAAAATTCAATTTTTTCTGGAGCA
Organism: Cordilura impudica; assembly: GCA_963682025.1. Classification (NCBI taxonomy): domain Eukaryota; kingdom Metazoa; phylum Arthropoda; class Insecta; order Diptera; family Scathophagidae; genus Cordilura; species Cordilura impudica. The sequence goes on from OY821521.1 coordinate 125,695,615, forward strand.
GGGGGCATATTTTGCAACTCAATTTTCTGGAAGCCGTCCACCACCTGAAAATATATAATAATAAAATAATTAATAATGGTTGACAATTATAATAAATGAGTGATAGCAATAACTTACCGGAAGAGTTTCACAAGTTTCGATTTGACGGCTCAGTTTTCCGGTTGCCGATCTCGGTCCAGTGCTGGTTGATTTATCCAAAGCTTCAAACAAATGCCGAAACGGAAGTTCGTTGAAGTGTAGAAGGCAAACGAACCAATGCAATGGTCTTTTTAACAGCAATTCGAATCGTCGTATTTTTCCACCGTGTGGGCCAGTGTTTGTTGGCCAGTGCATATTCCAATTAATGCATCCAGTGATATATTTTTATCGTTGAAAAAATCATTTAATTTGGTTGTTTTGTATTCAGCGGTTTCATGTTCCAGTCTTACGTAACCAATCAATTGAGAATTGGGTTCTCCCAAAATACAAAGATGAGGTTCTTTTACCATCCTAGTATGATACTTCTCATCAATTTTATCTATCGTTAAAGTATCTTTTCTGCCATCGAATGAAAACGCTAACAAATTGGTATCATCTAACCGTTTGCGAAGCACTTCTTGTCTGCATTTCTCTTTTTCTCTGCGAAATTTCGATTTATCCATAATGAGAGGTTTCCCATGCTTATCTTTAATTTTAAAATCTTGAAAAAGAGCGGTTCCCAATGCTGATGCTACTCTATCAGGCACACCAAATCTGTCACATACCAAGGCAAAGTTAAAACAATCGCATCTCTCTGTGTATTGTGAACTTGTGTTTCTATCCATATCTTCTTGATATGCAATTGTGTTACAGTGATACGTTCATTTTTTAAAAGGGTTGAATAAAAAACCCACACAACTAAGTTTACGACATGCAAATGCATCACAGTGATGCCTTGGTTTTAAAAGGGTTGTAAAAAAGCTAATTTCTAATAAATTTTTTTAATTTCTTTTCTATTACTAAGTTAAATTCATTTTTTCATTTACATATGTTCTGACTAAATAAATTTCTAAAGAGAAAAATAAACTCCAAAAAGAAAAACCTAGGCATTTCGCTGATTTTTTCATGTAAAGTGCCAAAACTGGCGATTTTTTGAAATGTTTATATGGGGAACCCCACAGGGGAGTTCCAGGAGGTATGCAACTGGTATGGGTGAGTCGGCCCTCCAAAGTTAAGGAGTCAATCATACATTTGGACTCGATTTGGGCACTCTAAATGGGTCAAAGTGAGACAGACAGACAGACAGGTCAAAAGTTGGGACATCAGAATTCGTTTTAGAGGTATGGTTCCTTCGGCAAAGTTTCTTATTTTGATCCCTAGAATACGGTTTTCACTGAGTAATGTGCGATTTTTTTGCCTCCCACAAATCGACCCGGCCTAATATATATGTATATATAGTAGAGTTCGGATGGAGAGAGACCTTATGCTAAGAAAAGTTTGGAAAAAACTTTTGAAGTTGATCGGACCTGCTTTGTCGGTTTCATAAGCTTTTAATGGTGAAAATCGGGGTTTTTTCAAAGTCAAAAATTTTGGAAACGGTAAAAGCTAGAAATATGAAATTTTTTTTTCAATATGTGGAACTCGAATCGCTTTACCAAAAAAATATTTTGAAAAAAATACCATTCTTCAAGAATGTTCCAAAAAATCCTTCTTAAAGCAGCGTCTTTCCTAAAAATTTTGTGGGCTGAAACAAGTTAATCGGGCAAAGACCACCGAAGTTATAGCCATTTTTGTAAGGCAACGTCTAAAATATTTTAAAGGAACGAAGTAAAATTTATTATTTTTTTTTTTTAAAGCACTGTAGAAAACGTAATTGTTTTTTTTATAAACTAAACAATCGGTGCTGAAATTTTGTTTGTTTTGAGTTTTTACGCCAAACTAGTCCATTTTTTAGTTTTTCGTCTCTAACCTTACGTTCGAAATTTATTACTGATTGCTTAATGCTTAAATTAGTTCAACAGTGTTTGAAGCAGTGATTAAGTGTTGAATAATTAAAGTGATCGAAAGTTCTGAACAAGTGCAGCAGCGAGCGTATAAGGTGCAGTCGGAATTACTACAGACAATTTTTTAAGCGTGTTTTCAAAAGCTCGTTTTTAAGGATCACTGATAAAATGAGCAGTTCAACAAAAAGAAAATTTTCTGGAATCCTTGCAAAAAGAGTATGCGATTTTTTTTACTAGCTGAGCTATCTTCTTAACATTTTTATGCTTCAAAAGGTACAACTGATTTGAGAGAAATCTCCGATGAACACAAAAAAAGTTTAACTTCGTCCCGGAAGATGCAGTAGGGTGCCTCAACTGTCGAATGCAAATTACCAAACATAACGATGATAAGGGAAGTAGTGAAGAATTTAGCATTGACGATGAAAAAGAAAAACTTAATGTAGCACTTACTGCTTTGGGTGGAACTAAAGTAGACAACAGAAGGTACGTTTAATAAGAAGGATTCTTAGCAGCTTTTTAAGTCTTGTAATAATCCCTGATTTAGACTTCATCTAAAAAAATATTTCAGTGAAAAGGTCACAACTGCAGAAGTTGCTATTACGCGCAAATTCGAAAAGGTATCCGATATCAAAATTTCTACCCCTGACGAAGAAAAGGTCAATGGTTTTGATGAAATCATGACAAAACTTGAGGAAAAATTTAAGTCGAAAGGCAAAGCTTAACGCATATGATAAGATTTAACAGTAGATATATTTAAATTAGCGATGACAAATGCCGCATATTAACGTTGGTGCCGAGTTCTTCTAATGTTTTACAAGTAAAAGGCAGATTTAGTTGCTCAAATACCCTAATTAATAAATGTTTTGCTCTAAGAGGTGAGAAGGGTATTCTTGGCAGTTCCCGATGCAAAGCCTGGAAACAAAATATCGGCTGAAGTTACAAAAGTAATAAAAGAATTTTATTTGAGCGACGACAATTCTAGGGAAATGCCTGGCATGAAAGATTTTGTCACTGTCAAAGTAAACGATAGCAAAAAGGAAAGGCTTCAGAAACGACTCGTTTACTGTAATTTGCGCGAGCTTTTTGAATTGTTCAAAACCGAATTGCCAAATGTTAAAGTCGGCTTTTCGAAATTTGCTGAGTTTCGTCCTGAACAGTGTATTTTGGCGGGAGCATCTGGCACTCATACAGTCTGCGTTTGCGTTAGCCACTAAAATGTCAAGCTTATGATTGAAGGTAATGATTTTAAGATTTCCATTGCGAATAAAATTGTGAAAACCAACTTTATTATTTGCTTTTAAGAGCTAATTTGACGGAAGCTTACGCATCGCACGATAGTTACAGTGACAAAAGGAACGCTTATAAAGCAATGTTCCAGCAGTTAACATGCCCTACTCCAAATGAAAAATGTTTTGAAGGGGTGTGCTCATCTTGCCCTGACAAGAAAATTATGCAATTCAAACTGCTTGAAGCTCTGGAGGATGCTAATGAAGTTACATTTAAACTGTGGATCTCCACTGATAGGTTAATATTTTTATACCCTATACCACTATGTGGTTTGGGTATAATGACTTTGTGCTGCTGTTTGTAACAACCAAAAATATTTGACCTAGACCCATCTTTAATTATACCGATCGAATCAGAATCACTTTCTGAGTTGATTTAACAATGTCCGTCCGTCCGTCCGTCCGTCCGTCCGTCTGTGTGTCCATGTAAAGCTTGTAATCAAACTGCAGGTCGCAAATATAAATATATTTTGATGAAATTTGGTATATGAGCTTTTATCGGCCATGGGATGAACGCTATTGAAATTGGTGAGAATCGGTCCATGTTCAGACCTAGCCCCCATACAAATTACCCATATGAAATCGACATAAATTGCCATAAGATCCAAATTGTCATATAGATCTTACTCAAATTGGGTTTGTATGCATTCATTACATCCACTAATGAGTAGTCCAAAAATGATCCCTTTGACCCCATATAGAGCTGCTTCCCGATCTTCACTTAAATCTATTAAAAAACAAAAATATTGCACTGATTCTTCTCAAATTTGGTTTGTACATATTTTTGCAAAATACAAGAGACTTTACCAAACATGATCAGGATCGGTCCATTTTTGGACCTAGTCCCATTATAGATATAGCATCCGATATGAACTTTTTCATATCTGCAGCCAAAAAAATTAATAAAAATCCCACTCAAATTTGGTTTTTGCTTATTTTCAATGTCCAGTTAGTTGGGCCTAAGAGATAGGGTTTCTAAACGCATGGTATAGGGTATCGTATAGTCGGTCTAGACCGACTATAATTTTCTTACTTGTTTCTTTTACTCTTTGGTTTTTCATTAGTTTTTAAATTTTTTTGTAATTTATTATGTTTAGGTGCACACTGAAAACTTTGATTGAAAGTTAAGGAATTTTGTTCTTCTTTAATGGATTAGCTGGCGAAACTCTTGCTTCATGACTTTATTTCCACAGAGCAATCAAAGTATTTCAAAACGGCGAAGGAAACCTTAACAGAGAGAGTTTTTTTTAGTGACTTTAGACTTCTCGGAAAAATTCGCGTTTCTTGCTCAAGAAGCCGTTCAAGGCTTCCACTGGAATAACAATCAGGCCACAATTCACCCGATAGTGACATATTTTCGAAATTCTGAAACACAAAAAGTTGACCACGTATCGTTGGTTGGAATTTCCGACTGTTTGGATCATGACACTACAGCCGTTTACGTGTTCCAACGGAGACTGATCGCCTTTTTGAAGGAAAAATTTGCTGTAGTGAAATAAATAAAATATTTTTCTGATGGAGCCCCACAGCAGTACAAAAACAAAAAAAAATTTTGTAAACCTGCTAAACCATTTGAAAGATTTTGGAGTTGCAGCAGAGTGGCACTTTTTTGCCACAGCTCATGGGAAAGGTGCCTGTGACGGTGTAGGCGGTAGTTTGAAGCGATTGGCTAGACGATATTGCCTCCAACAGGGAAATAGAAGTGAAATTTTGACGGCAAAACAATTATTTGAATGTGCAAAAGAAAACCTTGAAAACCTTAACGTTTTATTTTGCCCATCCAGCGAATACGAAGAGTCTGCGGAATATTTGAAGGCAAGGTTTGAAATTTGTAAAGCTATCAAATGGACACTAAAGCTTCATTTTGTGTCCCCTGCGAAAGAAATTTCAGTAAATGTTAAAACAACTTCAAACAGCTTAAAAATAAAAGTCATAAAAATATAAACGTTAGATGGGTTCAGAATTTTTTTCCATTTCGATTTACGATACCCAGCAAATTCTGAAAGGACATAGTTAAAATTACCTGGAAACTAAATTTCAGCTTAAGAGCATCAATAGTGACTTGCTCAAGCCGAAAATGTGGTTTTATTTAATTTTTTTCTGCAGCGATTGTTTAGTTTATCAAAAAACAGTTACGTTTTCTACAGTGCTTTGATATTAAAGAAAAAAAAAATTTTTTTTGCATCGTTCCTTTAAAAAATTTTAGAGGTTGCCTTACAAAAATGGCTATAACTCCGGCCTTTTTGCCCGATAAACTTGTTTTACCCTTTAAAATCTTTGAATTTTTTTTCCAATATATTTTTTTCTAAAGAGATTCAAATCCCAAATATTGGAAAAAAAAATTCATATATATATCCAGCTTTTACCGTTTTCAAAATTTTTTACTTTGAAAAAAAACGCGATTTTCACCATTAGAACCTTATAAAACCGACAAAGGTAGTCCGATCAAGCTCAAAATATTTTTGCAAGCTTTCTTAAGCATAAGGTCTCTCTCCACTGAATTTCATCCGAATCAGAGATATAGTGCTCAAAAAAAATTTTTTTCACTTGGACTGCCCCATATAGATACAATATGTAATCTTAATGATATTCTCTAAATATAAGAAAACAATTTAAAAATGTCAAATCAAAATGTTTTTTATAATAAAAAGCGTAATTTGTTATTTTTAAATTTTTTTAATTCTCGAAATATTTATTAATTATTATTTTTATGTATTATTTATCAATATATAATTATTTTTATGTGTGTTTAAAAAAATTTTTAAATTATTTTCCATAAAAATTAAAACTTTACATGCATAACTACTTTTGGGTTGTTCTGTGTTACTCCAAAATCGTCTCAAGTTTGCCTTTATGTTGGCCAGTATGTCGGGACCTCATTTAAGACCACATTCATACCCATTTTAGAAATTGAGTTGAACAAATAAAATTTAATTTTTAATAATGCCATAAATAAAAATATAAATACCTTTAAGAATTCACCTTTAAAATTCTTCCAAATTGCCTCACACACTTCAGGTATTGCAGCACAAAGAAACGAACTGGACAATCTGGTTTGGTAATTTATACTCCTATAGGATTCTCCAGTAGCCAAGAATCGTAGTGCGGCTGCTAATTTCTCTGCAGGAGTTATTGCACATTTCATCACAGAGTCTTTTCTTTTTTTTTAATTTTCAATTTTTTAAAGAATGAAACTAAAAGTTTCCCGTTCATTCAAAAATGAAGATGTGTCGTCCAAGAGGCCGTTCATAAGGAAAGAAAATGCACCTCGTTCCACACGATCTTTACGCCATTCCTTTACCCAGTCCCATTTTCTTTTCTCCTGCGTATAATATGTACCTTCACAGCATTCCAACAATTCTAGAACAATTTCTTCATCACCACTATTGTCCATGTCTAAATTTTCAATAGCCACTTCAGTGAGATCAAGAATCGGTTCCATTTTTATATTTTTTTTTTTTTTTTTTGCTTAATTAATATTATTATTATATGCGTAATTTCTTTGAACTGCGAAAATCAGCTAAAGCAGATAAAGCGATTAAACAATAAAAATCAACCCTGGCTGCAAAGAAAAATTAAAATTGAAAAAAAGACATGAAACTAAAAATCATCGTATGAATGCAATAGGTTTTTGGTAGCAGCTTCAAAAGAGAATTAAGAAAAAGCGCGTCGTTTAAATCGTCGTCTGAATTGGGCCTAACATCGCAAATTTTGAAAATATCAAAATACTCTAAATAATATACATATAATATAATATACATATGGGGCGTTTCATGTCAAGTGATCCAACTTTTAAAACCGATGTCTTCCGATCCGTATGAAATTTGCACCAAGGTTAGTCCCATTGGATAGTAGTTTAGACACAATTTTTCAACAAAATCGGGCCAGAACTCTCTGAGTTAGAGTTGACTGAGTTGACCAAACTGGTGTTTTTTCTCATCAATGTAACATTTTACCTATTGTTCTTAGCAAAATTTGTCCCAAATAGTATAGCTATCTACTATTTCTTCAGTCTTTCGGAAAAAAAATTTAAAAAAAAAAACAAATTTTTTTGACTTTTTTCAAAATCAAAATTTTTTTTTTTACTCAAAAGAAAGCTTGAGTTTTTCCTTTAAGAGCTTTTGATCGCCTAGTGGGATGCGAGTGGGATATCTATCAAAGAAATGTTTTGTAACTCAAGACAACGGTTTTTAAATTTTTAGCATATGCACCAATTTGAATTTTTTCCTATTAGTGTGTAAGTGTTTACAAAACCTTAAAAATAAAGTATATACTGTGAAACTAGATAAATTAACCTTTCCGGCGGTATGTAACATACCTAACTAAAATTTAACACCTTCGATACTGTAATACCCGTAATATGTTAACCTCAGGAAAAAAATTACCTTTTTTCTATAGAAATGTTGAAAAATTATTTTTGATGTGTAAACATCTATACGCGCAGGGGGGCAAATTTCTAATTCACAATACAATCACAAAAACAGCGTAATATGTGAGCGGAAGATCTTACGCGTAACATGTAAGCATTAAGACAAATCAGTGTGACATGATTGTTTGGTGAAAAAATTATGATATGTAATAACCTTTTTGTCACTGTTTTCTGCATATTATTTATTACCAGATGTTTAACATCTCCCCTGTGATCGGACTCACATGATTTTTTTTTTTATTTATTTGTAATAATAATTAAATTAATATATAATAATAATAAAAATAAAAAAATAAAGAATTTAATAAAATTTTATCGTAATCACATTAGGTCCGTTATGTTATTACTATTTTTTAATTAATTTATTATAGCTGGTATGTAATTTTTATAGTCCGATTTACTTCCGCTTTTGTATATTAAAGAAGTTTTAAGAAGTATTGGCACGACGGCGTTTTCTAAGCTTGCGTTTAAAAGCTTAGTGTATATATATTTATGTTGTTCTTCAGATCTTTCGGTCTAATAAGGTCAGCACCGGCACCTTTTTTAATATTTAGTGTAAGAGAGATACATAGAGTTTTGCAGTCTTGTTTCAATGTAGTTACTTGTTTTAATGTGTAATTGTGTATTACTTTTTTAACATTATCGTTAAAGTTCACAGAGAAGTTCTGTAATATTACTTTTATGTTATCATTTTTAAAGTTTTTTACCACGATTTCATAAAGATTACTTGTTTTTTTGCCAATAATTTCATCTCTTATTTGCCAAGTTGCACGAATTTCGTTTTTATTTTCTAAAACTTTATTTTTGTAATACATATTTTTTGCATTATTTATTTTTTATTTTAAGAGTTCCTAAATTTTTTTATTCAGACTTAAATATTTTGTTATTTTTGTTATTTCTCCTGTCACATATTATCAAGTCAACCTAGCATAGTTGGCAACATTAGTGGCAGCGCTGTAAAGCCATGTGACTTGCACGAAGTGGCAATACTACAAACCACATCTCACTTCAGGATCATCATCACATTCCCGCCCTCCTGCTGTCAACCGTGTTTCCATAGAGACGTACACATTTTCTTATTTGATATTGCTGGCTAAAGCAAAAGTATTATAATCCAAAAATTAATTAAATATAACATTCAAAATACAATTGAAAATAAACTCAACCAGGCGTATTTGTTTGAAGACACCACTGCCACCTTTTTAAATACCACATCTCCATTTTCTATGAAGTTTATCCCGAGTATCACAATTTCTCACTAATTCTTCGCTAATCCAAGGACTAGATGATCATTTTTTACTAGGCTTAGTTCCTTTATTTGATGTTTTATAAATTTCACAAAATTTTTCAGAGATTTTATTGTATAAACAGTTTGTATTTGATATTGGATTTATTACTTCGTTCTAATTGGTTTCTTGTATTTTCTTATTAACTCTATAATTATTATATTGTGGCCCCCTGAGTTATATGTGTTTCACTGTCCTGGTTTTTTCTTCTTTTTGAATGCAGCAAAAAATTGAGTATGGTCAGATATTGTTGTTCTTATTATTCTTGCATTTGCATGTGAGTTTGCTTGATTACTTTATATAAACACATGATCAATGCAATCCATTCGACAGCATCATATCAAGATATCGCACCTGTACCTCACTTTAGAGGTACAGGTGCGATATGTTGTTGTCGTGATGTTCTCTTTACTAATGTCTATATTCATATCTCCTGCTATTATGATCTCTTGTTTTTTTCCTTATCTTATTAACGATTGTATCGAGCTCAGTAATATATTCAGGAATTTTTAGATGTGGGGGGGCGATAACGACGACGGCTTCAATCGGGTAGCTAGGGTGCTCACTGGCATAAAAAATGATTCACTGACATCCTGAGAAGTTTGCTATTTAAAATCGTCCAAATCGGTTGATTAGGTCCCGAGAATTGAATGAAGAAGTAAAAAAGTCTTGAAAAAATATGATTTCTCATGTTGTTCTTGTCATGAAAACGCCCTCAATAGAATAAGTGGGGCTCTCGTTTTTAGTGAGAATGATTGATAACATCATGAGAAGGATTCTGTTTGAAAAAGCATGAAAACCGGTTTAATAGGTCCCGAGAAATCACTGAAGAAGTAGAAAAAATTTTAAACAATATATGTTTCTGTATTATTCTTGTTCTTATTCTAAATGTTGTATTGTTGTCATATGTCATAACTGTACTTGTTGTTTTTGTGGTCGTTGTGGTAATAATATGCATTTTTTTTTTATCAACTCTGGTATACAAATTTAAAAGTTTCCATTGCCTTGGCATCACTAATTTTGTGTGATCATATGTGACATTGCCACGAGCCCGCCTGCAAAGTCTCAGATCGATTGGGTCACGGGAAAGGGTTTAAAAATCGATCCAAAATGTTGTTTACAAACAGACAAGCAGACACTAATGCCGTCTTCTTTTTTGACAAAAAATGTCGCATTTTATTTGCACTTAATATAAAGGGATTAAAATTCACCAACATCCAAAATAAATAATGCTAAACTTCCTGTTGTTAATAAAAAAAAAACAATGTAAATTTACCAACAAAAAAAAAATTATGTATGAATTTATTAAAAAAAGCGCAACAATAACTTTTGTGTGTAATATTTACATATACATACATACATATATAAAATAATAAAATAAGATACATATATTCTATATAGGTACATATATCTGTAACTTATGTGTAACTTACGTGTGTTTATGTCAGTTGGGCGCAATAATAAACAGCAATTTACTTTAAGTTAACTTTTAATATAGAAGGTTACTACCTTCACTAATTTAATGATTATAAATAAAAAATGAGATTTATTTTTAGATCGATGAAGATTTTACTAATATCTTGAAAAAATAGCGTGCTCACGAGACGAAGGATGACCGGAAAAAGAAAGAATTCGGTTTGTGTTGCCAATATGTAACACTGTCATATTTTGACGTTCAAATTTAAGTAGTGCTGCCACATATCCATAAGAACCGCATGTTAGAAATAAAGCAGTATATTATTTTATTTATATAAAATTCTGCAATATTTAGTTTTTGGGAAAATACAGGCCCTTATGAGTTGCATTCGATCTTCGATCTTCGCTGGCATTCGAACATCGACTATCGAATGTCAAATTCGTATTATGAGCTGGCAACACAGTCGAAAATTTCGTTGTATAACGAATTTTCAATCGAACACAATTTTGCTTTCGAAGCTGGATGGCAGTTTATTAAACTTATTGAAAATGTAAACTGTAAATTATTTTATTTTCATGACATTGATCTGCCTTGAGTACATTGCCGCAGCAGTTCATCTGTAGTAGACAGCAATTCCATAAACGCCTCCTTGCAGTCGAAAATTTGCTATAAATCTGTAAAGAAATGGTACTTATGTAGTGGAATCCATTTTCAAAATGTTGGAAGCATCTCTCATGAAGAAGTATTCATCTTCATCAGACGATCAAAGAACCATAATTCAATGTTGATAAATAATTAATTATTTTTTTCTTTAATAAATTTTCAAACAATGTTTATTTATAGTGCCAGCTTATAAATATGTACTATTGTGAATAATCCCATTGAGTGAAATAATAGCGCTATTTTATCGAATGTGCGCCATAATAGCCAATGAAAATTCGTTCGATCAGTTAATTCGACCACAATCGAAAATCCAAAGTTGTTCATAATAGGCACCACATTTATTTTGCATTAAAAAACACTGTCACTTTATTTTGCTCAGTGTGACTATGCCACAACAGATGGCGGGCCATTTTTTGTCCTAATTAGCTTTGCAATAGTTATTTCTATTTTAACATGAATGACATTTTCAACTAGATATCAAACACAACAATGTTAATGAGTTTTTTGCTTTACCTACAAAATATCTGATTGCGATTACATATAATTTTTAAAAATTGTTTACAATTACTAAAGCATTATTATTCACATAAATACTATATTTCACAATTTAAATTTTCCATTCAAATTTAAGAAAATATCAATTCTAATAAAAACTGGCATTCAGATTTCCAATTATAAACTGCGGATATAATAACTTGCAATTTAGAAGACATCAATTGAATTTTTTTAAATATAAATTTTATTCTTTAAACACAAATTGAAATTCAAACAACATCAAATATGTTTACATTTAAAAAATCAACTGAAATTAAAACAAGTAAGAGTGTTAAATTCGGCTGTGCCGAATCTTTGATACCCTCCACCTCGGTTTGAGTCTTGATAATAAATGTAAATGAAAAAGTAAACAATTTGATATACTTAATACCAAATTATTTCAGCAAATTCTTTGGTTGGTTTTCGTCTTTTCTATTATTTCGGATTTATTTCGGTGTTTGCATTTTGGTTATATACCTATATGTAAGTTAACGAAATAAACATTTCATTTTTCGCTGGGTTGATTTGTTGCTCTTACCTTTGATTTTTATATCACACACGTTACATATGGAAGTTCGTTTCTCTTTGTTCCCATTAATGTCGAAACTGCTGACGCTATGTCTGCTGTTTCGAAATTGTAGTATTTTTAATTTTTTTGTTCTCATGAATTTTACCTTTAGTAGTGTAAGAATAATTGTTTATTATAAATTTATTCTTTTTGACAATAAAATTTTCAGTCGTAGTCAAGTACTCGAATCGTGTTGTTTTATTTAAACGCAAAATAAACAAACTGGCGCCCAACGAAAATACACCGATGCCCTAAAGTAGTGCAACAATTGATAAGTGTATTAAAAAATAAAAAAAAAAGAATAATAAAAAAACCCTAAAATAGTGTAAAATTTTGAATACATTCAATCTAAAAAAAAAAACCCTCAAGAAGTGTTGATAAAAGAAAATCCTTAAATAATAAACTAAATTAGTAAAAACACAAAATAACTCCATTAAAATAAGTAATTTTAAACAAGGAACTAAAATTTAAACTGGAAAAATTCTAATAAAACGAATACAATTATAAGTGATCAATTTAGAAACAAAAATAGCACAAAAACTTAAAAAGAAACACTAAAATCAATCTAAGCGTACACTTTGAAACAAAAAACTTATAATAACTTTAGTTCAACAATTTTTTTTTTAATTAACATATGTAATTAAGTGACAAAAAACTTAAGCCGTGTCTACAAAAAAAGAGGCACAACGATTACAAAAAAAAAAAACTCAACACAAATTTTTAATAAGTGAAGAAACTATAAACTAAAACTTTTAAGCGAAGAAATTAATACTTAAAACCTGTAAGAAATTTAATAAAACAGGTAAAGAAAACTACAATCCAATTTAACATTAAAAGAATTTCCGAGATACTGTGAAGAAGGAAGAGGCTGGTCAGCCAAAGACCAGTCTACAGAAAGAATACAACATCAAGACCAACAAACATCAGAATAAACAACACATTAAGCAACCACTCATCATACATCTACCTTTGAAGAAGTCATCTCTAACCGCTCAACAGCATAAATATGGAACCAATGGCAATGATTTACTTGTAAGTTTTAACAAGAAATAAATTTTTCTCCCAAATAATGTACTACAATTTTAATATATTCTGAAGCGCATTTATTAAAATTTTTTATTAAATTAATTTGTTAAAAAAATAAAGTACTACAATTTTAATATATTTTAAAGCGCATTTATTAAAATTTTTATTAAATTAATTTGTTCAAAAAATAAAGTACTACACTTTTAATATATTTTAGAGCGCATTTTATTAAATTTTTTTAAATTAGTTTGTTCAAAAAATAAAGTACTACACTTCTAATATATTTTAGCGCATTTTATTAAAATTTTTATTATATTAAATCAATTTGTTAAAAAAAAAAAAATATATTTTGGAGTGCATTTTATTAAAATTTGTTATTATAAAATCAACCTTATATTAAATTAATTTGTTCAAAGAATAAAATACTACACTTTTAATATATTTTAATAAAATTTGGTTGTAAAAAAAAATGAAGTATTACACCTTTAATACATTTTATTAAAATTTGTTGAATTAAGGATACATTTACATTTCAAGTAAACACCCCTCTAAATTTACTAAATGGCTAACCCATATAATTTAATAAGGCCACCAATATTAAATCCTCAACCAATACCTAATCCCAACAGTCCCCAATAAATATTCCTCAGATGGAAGCGGCCATAACAGATCTAGTTACCCGATTGTGTAGGGAACAATGTAGGAATTTGGTAGGGAATATAGCAAACCCCGGTCCGGATTTCGTAGTAAGAGACCAGGAGATAGAGGAACAATATAGGGAAAATCTTGGTGACATCGACAAAGTATCAGATGTGGTACGCTGCCTGAGTGAATTTTCCGGTAACGCGTCGGAATTTAGCTCGTGGAAAAAGAGCGTCGAGAGAGTCCTGAACCTTTACGAAACACAAAGAGGAACACCAAGATATTTTGGAATCCTCAACGTAATCAGGAACAAAATAGTCGGAGCTGCGGACTCAGCGCTTGAATCCTATAATACACCCCTCTGCTGGCGAGCGATTTCACATCGCCTAACATTACATTACGCAGATAAAAGAGACGTAAGCACCTCGGAATACCAGATGACAACTCTTATTCAAGGAAACTCTACGGTGCAGGACTTCTATCAGGAAATATATTCACATTTATCCCTGATCATAAATAACATAACTTGCATGACCATTGGCAGAGAGGCTATGGACACACTTATCCAAACATACAGGGATATGGCACTGGATACCTTTATACCACTTGTGCCTTAAGCTACAAAACCAGAATTTTAGAACGGATCACGCCTTGAATAAGAATTCTCGAAATCCACAGAATATTTCTAGAAACTGGAGCTATGGAAATCCAGCACATTATGGATCGTCAAAACCTTCTCCACAAACCTCACATACAACCCCAATACAATATCCTACACAATACCAAAACCGACACACAATCCATTACCCAAACCAATATACACCTCAAAACCCAATACAATATCCCACCCAATATACAAATCAAAACCCAATACAATATCCCACCCAATATCCATATCAGAACCCGGACAACTACCCAAATCGATACCCAAGTCAATACAATACACCCCCACCAAGACCAAATGCGCCAAAACCACAACCCAGACCTGTGCCCATGGAAACCGATACCATCCAGACAAGAAACGTCAATTATATGAATCGACCAAGACCCAGTGACAGATTCATGGGGAAGAGACCAATGGAACAATCTGCCTCTAGCGCCCAGTTGGCGAGGAAGAATTTGTCGACATCCATTTTTTAGGATAAACGACTCGTCTTTGCCATACTTTGAAGCAAAGACGAGAGATGGCAGGATCCTGAAGATTTTAGTGGACACAGGATCAAATAAAAACTACATTCAAACTCAACTTATAACATCAGCCAACCCTAATGAGAAAATTTTTTTTGCGAATTCCGCCGGAGGAAAAGGCTTAATATCCCATCACACCTTCATTAACCTATTCGGACTAGAATCTGCAATATTAAAATTTTTTGCCCTACCAACTCTCTTTTCACGCTATACTAGAAAACGACAGCCTGAAGAAACTTTCGGCAATTATTTATACAGCAAAAAGCCTGATGACTATCAAAGACAACATTAGAATAAAGTTAAAACAACAAGTTTCCGAAAGTGTGAATAATATTCTACAAAAAGCAAATAACATCCCAATAAGAACGGAGCATGTGACGAAGGACCAGAAACTTGGAATAGAAAAACTGGTAACGGAATTTCCAAACCTTTTTGCTGAACCAAACGAACGATTAACTTACACAACCACAGTGAAAGAGGAAATAAAAACAATAACAGTCCCGTGTACTCTAGATGTTATCCTTACCCGACACATCTAAGGGAGATAGTAGAACAACAAATCAAGGAATTGCTGGACCAAGGCATCATACGACCGTCAAAATCCCCATACAACTCACCAGTTTGGGTTGTACCCAAAAAAATGGACGCTTCGGGTATAAAAAAGTATCGAGTGGTAATCGACTACAGGAAACTTAATACGATAACTACTCCGGATCGATATCCCATACCGGAAATTAATGATGTCCTTTTCCAATTGGGTAAAAATAATTTCTTTTCGGTGTTAGATTTGAAGAGCGGATTTCACCAAATCCCGCTAAGGGAGAAAGATATTGAAAAAACCGCATTTTCCATAAACAACGGAAAATACGAGTTCACCAGGTTACCATTCGGATTAAAAAACGCACCCTCAATATTTCAGCGTACCTTAGACGACATCTTAAGAGAACATATTGGAAGAATATGTTACGTCTATATTGACGACATAATCATATTCGGAAGGGACGAGAAAACGCATTTCGAGAATATAAGGAAAATATTTATAACCTTAGAATCAGCAAATATGAAAGTAAAACTCGAAAAATGCGAATTCCTGAAACCGGAAGTGGAATTTTCAGGATTCCTGATCTCCACATCAGGAATACGGGCGAATCCGAAGAAAGTAGAAGCAATAAACAACCTTCCTGCACCAAGGACTTTAAAGGATCTCAGATCTTTCCTGGGCATGTCGGGATTTTATCGCCGCTTCGTTAAGGACTATGCCAAGATGGCAAAGCCCTTGACGGCTCTTTTAAGAGGGGAGGAAGGACGAGTGTCCAGATTCACCTCTAGCAAAATAGCCATCGACCTGAACGACGAAGCACTAGAGGCGTTCAGCAAGATAAAGAGGACACTAACATCAAAAGACGTCATGCTGGCATACCCCGACTTTCGCAAGGAATTTCAACTAACAACAGATGCTTCAAACTACGCAATCGGCGCCGTACTAGAACAGGAAGGCATACCAATTACGTTTATCTCAAGGACCTTAAATAAAGCCGAAGAACACTATGCCACAAATGAGAAAGAAATGCTGGCAATTGGGTGGGCCCTTAAAAGCCTAAGAAATTACCTCTACGGTGCTGCAAGAATAAAAATACTCACAGATCGTCAACCGCTGACGCACGCCTTGACAAGTAGCAACACTAATAGCAAACTCAGCCGATGGAAGGCTACAGTGGAGGAGTATAATTATATGCTGCAATAAAAACCCGGAAGTACCAATGCGGTAGCGGATGCTCTATCCAGACTCCCACAGGAAATATGCGCGATGAACTCAACAGCGGCCACTCAACATACTAACCAAAGCTCTCCCGGAAATTCAATCCAGTATACGGAAACACCAATAAATGCGTTTAAGAACCAGATTATTATAGAACCACATAACGTTTCATCATACGAGTTTCAGATAATCTTCCCAACATATCACAGACATATTGTGTCAGAAGCGCATCTTTCCAAGGAGAAGTTGGAAAAGATTTTTGAGAAATACCTCAACCCATCAGTAACAAATTGCGTAAAGACTACAGACGCAATCCTGGGGAAAGCACAAGAAATATTCGCCAATCGGTTTCACAAATATAAAGTCCTTTATACGAGGAAAATGGTCTCCGATGTTCTTAACGAATCCGAACAAGAAGTGGAAATAATAAATGAACACAACAGAGCCCACAGGAGCGCTGACGAGAACAAAGCACAGCTCCTGGAAAGGTACTATTTTCCCCAAATGATGGCAAAAATAAAGAGGATAACAAAATTGTGCCGCATTTGTAAGGAAAACAAATACGACCGACATCCTAATGATATTTCTTTACAGGAGACTCCTATCCCTCAGTACCCCGGTCAAATAGTGCACATAGACATCTACATAACGGAGAAAACCTCAATACTGACAGCAATCGATAAATTGACAAAATACGCGCAGGCAAGAATACTAAAGTCAAGGGATACGGAAGACATCAAACAACCATTAAGGGAAATATTGCTAAATTTTGGTATGCCCGAATTAGTAGTAATGGACAACGACATAAAGGCGGAGGGAACTCAAAATGGTTTGTCCGAACTCCTAGATAAGTCAATTTATGAATATAATAATACGATTCATTCAACTTCAGAAAAAAAACCTTTAGAGGTGTTTTTCGGTAGGAAACTTTTCAATGATCCTGTGGAATGGGAATAGAATAGGGCTCAAATGGTAGAACATTTTAAGGACCGACAGCGGTCTACCTTGGAATATCATAATGCGGATAAAAGGGAGCCGAAGGACTACAAAGTAGGTGAACAAATTTTTGTAAGGGAGAACAAGAGGTTAGGGACCAAGTTGTCTAAAAATTATAAGAGGGAAATGGTGAAGGAAAATAGGCACACCACAATATTGACGGAAAGTGGAAGAGTTGTCCACAAGAACAATATCCGTAACTAAGTAGTTTCATTTATTTTCTCTTTTAGGACGATAATATCTGCGGTAATGGGGGAAGTGAAGATATTAGATTACACTAATTCACGGGTGGTGGCGATCGACACCGGAGTAGCTAGACTTCAAACGGGGACTGTAAAATTAGTTCATGTGGTTGATCTGGATAATTACCAGAATTTTATTGACAATATGAGGAAGACAATGGCCACAAGGATAAGCATATCCCATCCACTACATCCCCTAATAATCCTGGAAATTTCCCAACTACAAGACAAATTGAGCCAATTAAAACCAATATCCAAAAGATCTCTCAATTTTATAGGATCGGCATGGAAATGGATAGCGGGCAATCCTGACCATGAAGATTTCGAGATAATAAAACAAAAAACAAATAATGAATTAGAAAACAATAACAAACAAGTTGTAATTAACAAATTATCGGTAAATAGAATAAACGAGTTAACCTTCAAAATGAATCAAATCGTAAAAGTCGTGCAAGAAGAAGCACGAACCCTTCAAAATTTAGATATCACTGAACTTAAATACAAATTAGAGATAATAAAGGAAGACATAATAAACCTACAACATGCCATTCATTGGGCTAAAGTAGGAGTAGTTAACTCATTTATTCTATCCCACAACGAGATGAAAACAATAGAAAAATTATTTGAAAATAATAAAATCCCATACTTGAACATAGAGGAAATATTGGAATTTAGCGAAATAATAGCCTCAAATAAAAACTCCCTAATTTATATCGTCAGTATCCCCACGACTAGTAATGAAACATGTAATAAGCTATTGATAAGACTTGTAAAAATCGAACAAATTGCTACCAAAGTTAAATTTGGTGAAGTTCTAAATTGTAAGAATAAAATGTTCGGTGTAAAAAATAAATGTAAGAACTACAATATGTTAACAATGTGCAAAGACGAAGATATCGAAGATATCAGTGGTTCGGAATGCCTACCCAATTTAATCCACAGCAAACCCTCTAATTGCACTTTCATAAACAACTCTCATATCCCCAATGTACAGGAAATACTCCCTGGAACATTGCTTCTAAACCAATTCAATGGTACAATTCACATAAGCCGGGAACCTTATGACCTGACTGGCACCTTCATCATTAAATTCCATAACGAAACAGTGTTGGTAAACGGGACTACTTTTTCGTTTTTAGAAATTAATTTCTCTAGCCCACTACCAGCCATAGTACAATCAATAACTGGAAACCCACATGTGGAAGAAATCCTCTCGTTAGAGTTAATTAAGGAAATGCACACCAATAATACAGAAGCAATACAACTTCTGAACGTTGAGTCTAAATTGGGTGATGCAATTACCTACACCCTAGTGATCTTCGCGATAATCACGATGTTGTCCGTCTGTCTGAAGAAAAAGCACGATAAGAGAAATTTACAGTGTCCGAAAATTATTAATATTAATACTCCAGTACCACCACAGAATATTACTACAGGTGCAACCGAGTTTACTAGGCATCCAATACAGAGAATTGGTCAGATTCCTTATTTTTGATTGTGGACAATCAATTTAAGAGGGGAGGAGTTAACGAAATAAACATTTCATTCGCTGGGTTGATTTGTTGCGCTTACCTTTGATTTTTATATCACACACGTTACATATGGAAGTTCGTTTCTCTTTGTTCCCATTAATGTCGAAACTGCTGACGCTATGTCTGCTATTCATTCTTTTTGTTCTCATGAATTTTACCTTTTGTAGTGTAAGCATAATTGTTTATTATAAATTTATTCTTTTTGACAATAAAATTTTCAGTCGTAGTCAAGTACTGGAATCGTGTTGTTTTATTTAAACGCAAAATAAACTAACTTGTATGCGTTTCCGATTATATGACATAACTTCTCTTTTAATTTAGTTTTTGCTAATTAAATAGCTCGCCCTAACCTCCATTGCAAAGGTAATGGTTGTGTAGGGTGGCTATATGCATTAAATCGTGCTAATTGGAGATGGCTGTATAGTTTCTTTTAACTGGCGAAATGTATTTTCATTGCGGTCATGTAGGTCGGATGGAGTAACAAATAATACCCAAAAAAAAAGCACTCTCAACTTTTTTATTAAAACATTGCCATATTTGGAAAACATAGAGAATAAATTTATAATAATAAATATTTAAATTAGGGATGCCAAACGCAAAAAACCAAATGTCCCAAACATTTTAAATAAAATAATTTGTAATCTTTATTTTCTGAAAAACTTCAAATTTTTATCCAAAAAAAAATTGGAAAATTTCTATATAAATAACATTCACATCAAATTGCGTTTATTTATGTAACAGTTTTTATGTTCGCAATTCTTAAATATCATTTGACGTTTTCTAAAATTCATTGAATTTAAATTAATGTTTTCTGTAGTGTGATTCTGTAAATTTCAACGATCCGACAATCGCAAAATATATCGACAGCTATTGTTGTTTGCTCTAAGGATTGAGTGATTCACTAAGTACATACATCTTAACGACAGTCGACAAATCTATTTTTCTATTTATTTAAATTGTAAACGAGTGGCATCTCTGTCAAAATAAGCGAAAAACACAAAGAAAATAGAAAAAAAAACAAATTACTTCGTGTTTGACAGGATGATTTTATGTTGATGTTTAATATCTTTATTTTTTTACTAATATTTCTGTGTATTTATTTGAACTTGAAATAATGAATTGAATATGCTATTTAATTTTTTTATTTATATAATTAAAGCAAAATATTTTCACTATTTTATGATTTTTATATATGTATGACGACATTTCAACCTAAAAATTTAAGTTTTTATTGATTGAATAAGCAACACAAAAATGGTTGTCGTTTAGATAACAACAACAGCTGACTTTAGCGAATATCGTTTAAAAATTTTACTGATAATTTTGCTATTTTCTTTTTTTTAACGATTCGACTGTCGTTAAAAGAAGTTACTGAATCGCGGTACTGAAAAGCTATTAATTTCTCCTGAATGTCAATAAAATATTTTAAATATAAACACAGGTATTTGGTGTTTTTTTTTTTTTGGAATTTCAATTTGTGTTTAACGAATAAAATTTATATATTAAAGATGCAATTGATGTCTTCTAAATTTAAAATTATAATTTCCGACGTTTTGATATGATTTTCTGGAATTCAATTAATTGTAATTTATAATTGGAAATTTTTAGTTCTAGTTTTTAGAGTTGATATTTTCTTAAATTTGAATGGAAAATTTAAAAAGTGCAATTTTGTATTTATGTGAATAATAATGCTTTAGTAATTATAAACAATTTTTAAAAATTGGATGTAATCGCAATCAGATATTTTGTAGGTAAAGCAGAATAATAATTCTATATAACTATGTAGAACTGTTTTGAAAGCAAAAAACTCATTGATGAACTCGGTAACTCTATTTTGTAAAGACAACAAAAAGTTAATATGCGAAACTTATGTTCATATTTGTAAAAGAATAATGAAAAAACATATGAAATATAAGACATTGTTCTGTATGATATCTAGTTGAAAATATTAACATTCATGCTAAAATAGAAATAACTATTGCAAAGCTAATTAGAACAAACAAAAATTGTGGCGCCATCTGAGCAAAATGAAGTGACACTCTGTTAATGCAAAAGAAATGTATTTTCCCCACAACAATATATTGCAGAATTTTATGTAAATAAAATAATATACCGAATTAGTTCTAACATGTAGTTGTTATGGATATACATATATATAATATATGTATATTATTTGTGTTATTTAATATGTTCATGTATGTATATGTAAATATTACACACAAAAAATACAACATCAAACGTTATCTTTGTGTTTTTCTCTTTAAATAAATTTATACATAAAATTATTTGCTTTAGATGCTGGTGAATTTTTAAATATTAACTCGTGTCTGCTTGTCGAAAAAATTTTGGATCGATTTTAACCCCTTTCCCGTGACCCATTCGATCAGGCTCGTGGTAATAACAGAAATGATATAACAAATTTTTTTAGTGATGCCAAAACAATGGAAACTTTTAAAATTTTCTACCAGAGTTAATAAAAAAATGTACAAAGGATTAGTTTTTATTATATTATTACCACAACGACCACAAAAACAACAAGTCCAGCTATGACAACAACACAACATTTAGAATAACAACAAGAACAATATAGAAACATCATATTTCTCATTTTTTTTACTTTTTCAGAGATTTCCCTGGGCCTGTTCCTCCGATTTTAATGATTTTTGTAACAGAAATACTCCCATGAATTTGGTGAATCATTCTCACTAAAAATGATCACTGTAGCTGCACTATTGAGGGCGTGATCGTGACAAGAACAACATAGAAAATTATATTTTTCAAGACTTGTTTTAGTTCTTCATTCAAATCTCGGGCCCTAATCGACCGATTTGGAGAGATTTTAAATAGCAAACTTTTCAGGATGTTAGTGAATCATTTTTTATGTCAACAAGCACCCTAGCTGTCCGATTGATGCCGTCATCGTGATTTCCACAGACGGACAGACGGACATCGCTATATCAACTCCAGTTGTTATAAGGATCACAAATATATATATTTTATGGGGGTCCAAAATTTTTTTTCTAATTATTACAAACGGAATGACAAACTTATATATACCCTCTGCACACTGGAGTGGAGGGTATAAAGAAATATTGCGATTCAGGAGACATTAATAGCATTTCAGAATAGAAAACATTAATTTAAATTCAATGAAAATTTTTACATAAATAAAGCGCTATTTGATGAGAATGTTATTTATATATTATTTTTCACAATTTTTTTGGATGAAAATTTTAAGTTTTTCAGAAAATAAAGATAACAAATTATTTTATTTAAAATTTTTGGTACATTTGGTATCTTGCGTTTGGCATCCCTAATTTAAACCAGTGTTCCTGATGACTTCAAAATTTGACTTCATGGTATGCGACTTAAAATCCAAAAAAATTTAAGTTCGATAATAATTCGCAGGTAGTAGTATTTGAAGTCAATAAATGAAAATACATTTTATTAACATAATTTAATTCAAAACCAAAAATTGGCATCACTGGGTTAGATTTTGTATTGTATTGTGTTATTTTGTGTTACCACAAAATATAATATATATAAAAAAATTCATTCTCTATGTTTTCCAAATATGGCAATATTTTAACAAAAAAATTGAGAGAGCTTTATAGACCAACTCTTGAAATAAACAAAAATCATCCGTTAAGCGGATCAACCCAAAGACAATCTAAATAAATTTCAAACAAATATGGGAGCAAAGAACGCAGTTTAAGCAGATCTTAAATATACGTCGTTGGCAAGCACCTAACTTAATATATATGTATACACACAGAAAAAAGTCATTGTAAAATCAACATGAATAAATATGTTTTAACATGATTTTGCCTATGATTTTGCTTCATTACTGTTTCATGTTGTTTCAACGTGATTTCCAGTAGGAAAATATCCATTTGAATATAATATGAAATCACTTTAAATTAAAGTGATCTTCATGTTGATTTAACATGATAACCAGATTGAAATAACATGAATATCACGTTGAATCAATGTGACCAAGATATTAAAATAACATGAATGTCATGTTGAACCAAAAGTTGGCAGTATTGAATTAACATGAAAATCCTGTTGAATCGATCTGATTACGATGTTAGGATAACATGAATGTCATGTTGAATCAAAAGGTAGCAATATTGAATTAACATGGAAATCCTGTTAAATCAATATTACCAGGATGCTAAAATAGTAGGGGTATGCTAAAGAATTAAAAAAAGGACAGTTTCAGATATATTCCAAAAACATAAATTTTTATTACAAATAATTATATATATAAAATAAAATAAAGGTAGAAATTCAATTACAAAGTTTTGTTTCTTTTATTACATTAGTGATTTTGGATGGATTTTTACAAATTATTGTACATAAATTCAAATATTGTAGAAAATAAATTCTTAGTTATATATTTCCATTACAGATTAAAAAAATATAAATATAAAATATTTTCTTTTCTCTAATTTTCCTGAATGACTGAA
Source organism: Cordilura impudica (assembly GCA_963682025.1). Classification (NCBI taxonomy): domain Eukaryota; kingdom Metazoa; phylum Arthropoda; class Insecta; order Diptera; family Scathophagidae; genus Cordilura; species Cordilura impudica. The sequence goes on from OY821521.1 coordinate 125,719,616, forward strand.
TGGTCGTCAAATAAAGAAGTTCAACTTCAAACATAAATTCAAAAAATGTCAAAGAATCTCCTACAAAGATTTGTTTCTTAAATATATTTTTCCATTGCAGATTGGAAAAAGATTCAACGGTGGGCTTGTAAATTCGAAGAGTTCCTTTAAAAACATTTGATTCTTCAATTTTCCCACTTCGAATGACTGAAAATGGTCGTCAAAATAAAGAAGTGCAACTTCAAAACATAAAACATAAATTTTCGAACAAGAAATCGCAAACGATGAAATTTTGTACAATTTTAGGAATTCTTTTTCTATGGTTAGATAAGTATCTTTGTAATATAGTCTATTGGAAAAGCTTATTTTATTATAAAATACAACATTATCAAAATTTTCTTTTACAGAATCAAACAAGTGTCTTAAATTGTAAATGGGTTCAATAATATTTAAAGGACTCAATTCAAGAGCATCTGGAATGCCATTTTCATAATCTAATAGAAATTTTGAGAAACTTAAACCTGCTTTGGTACATAGAGTTAATGGGACATTTACTCTAGAGTTGATATTATTGCAATATTTTTTTGTGTCCTTATGCTTCGCTTCAAATCTTAAACTCCACAAGTACTTAGGTGGGCCACATTTTTTTATAAAACTGGCATAATGCAGTAAAAAGTGCGCTTTAGGTTTAAGTGAACCATAGTGCTGTACATAAATTTTGTTATGTTCGCTAACATATAATTCTAACATTTCCAAATCTTTGTCAGTGTACTTATTTTTTAACAAAATATCTAATATTTTTACAAGACATATTAATAACTTCCAATACTGATTTGATTTTGGAACTAGGTCACCAATAATTAAAAGAATAAAATGCGTCAAAGTCCAAATCTCTCGAGCAGTCATTTTAAGATTACAAGTCTTAAGCCAGTCTTCTAAAATATCAGGACCAATATTTCCGACCTCGTATTCACCATATGGAAACAATCTTCGACGGCTGTTAAATACTTTTAAAGAAAATGTATTGCAATTTGTTAATGACATTAACGTATTACAAATGTCAAAAATGCATACTCCTTCAAAAAGGTCATGCATTAGATCTAGCGATATATTTTCAGTGACATGAAAAGCATTTAGTTCGTTAAAAATGCAAATTTCTCTTACCCCTATTTGTTTATAATCGTCTAAAGAAACATCGGAAGAATAATTTTCTGCATTTCTTAATGAAATAGGAGTTTCAGCATTATCTTTTTGCATTTCTGATCTCTCACGGCGACAAATTCGACAAAATCTTTTCGAATTAAATGATTTAATAAATCCTAACATTGAATTTAAGCCCAAATTATCGCCTATAATTAATCCCAGTGTAAAATATATTCGATGAGTTTGGTCAGATATTGTTATTTCGAGGCCTTCCTCTTCCAAAGACTTTAATGTTTGTAATAAATGATGATATACCACCGCATTCCCAAAAGTTTTAATGTCACAACTGTTAATGTATCCTAAATGGAAAATGAAATCTAGCTTTGATAATACCTGTTGTGGTAAAGTTGGTAAGCTGTAGTATCCCGCCGAAATTGATTTTGAATGAGAACCTAATGGGTTATTTATTCCAAAGTCATCGAAGTAAACTAGCATTGGTATAATACGTTTGTTAGGGAAAAGAGTTTTTTGAGATCTAAAAAGATCTCCGTTAGCAAAATTGGTTCTTGTATTTTGTTGAAGAAATTCATCAATATTTTTTAATGATATATCTAATATTCCAGGTATTTCAAACAGCTTTTTAAGTTGAAACTTAAATGGCATATAATAGCAGCTATATGTTTTAACACCAAAACCAGGATTGCCGTGTTTTGTACATTCTGAAATTTCATTTGTAAAGGTAGAACATAAAGGCTCCTCAAAAAGATTTTTTTCTCTTAAAATATTAAAAAACTTATGCTCCGTCGAAATTTCAACGAAAGGATTTCTTAAAAATTCTAGAATATTATTCATGTTTGCATCCAAAACTTGATCTTTTGAAAATATACGAATACATTCTTCGAGTTTACAAAAAATATTTAACATTAATTTTTGTATATTCTGAATTTGTTTTCGTGGCATCATTGGTTCAGAGTATAAACTTAAGGTAATGTTAAATGCTTGTTCCTTTAAATGAGCAATGGCTAAATTGAAATCGTATTCAACGGCCGTAACATTTGCCTGACAATTTGCATTATCTTTGCAAATATTATTTACATTATATTGATGGAAGTCTGTAGATTGAATAATATTGCTTGAACATTGGTTTGCTAGTTCAAGATGCTTCCGATTTATGTGGGCTTTAAGAGTTTTAAAACTAGAAAATTTTTGGGTACAATTTTCTTGATTACACTGTACTGTAGAATTTGAATTAAGAAAATGAACAATCTGGTAATGTTGTATTAAGCTGTCCAAGACATACTTCTCATCATTGCAAATAAAGCAAGTAAACATTTTGAAGTGTATTATTAAGTTTTTAAGAAGTTAAGCAATGAGCAAATGCTTACTATTTTGGTATCACTTGGAAGAGCAATTTCATAGAAAAATTCTTGAATGAAACCCCAAGGACCGAAGCAAACTTTTGGATATTCTAAGTTTAAAATTTGAATTAATTTAAAGCAAATATCTAGGCTTGTCAAGAATGAGTCGAATTTGAAAAGTGTTTTATCCAGATACACGTAGAATTCTTTAAGCTCATATATGCTTAATCCTACGACTATTATAAGTGGTTGCACAGTCAAACCTTTGTTGAAATATTTCTGTTGAAGCTCCGATATTGCTCTTTCATAAGTCCTTTCGCCTCAAGTCCTTTCGCCTCAACAAAAATGTGCGCTGCCATTTGTCTTTAACTTCATCCCAGTTAGAGAAATCTCTCGCGAGAGATGCTTTTAGGGATTGTAATATTGCTTCGTCAAATTCAGTACTGGCAACAGGTTGCGAAGTGGAATCAGTCACACGTAAGTTGTCAGGAAATTTATATGACGGGCGAGAACGCTTTGCTTTCTGATTAACGTATTTATCCCAAAGTTTTCCACCAGGATTCTTTTTCTTGCCACGTGGTATGAAATAATACTCCTAAAAATGTTGAAGTACATAGTTTAATGCCGTATAAAAAAGAAGTTAAGGTCATCTATATATATGATGGTAAACAAAAATACTCACTTTTATTTCGTTTGGGAAGATCTCCAGTATGTCGTCTATTATTGTTGGACAATCTTTGGGCGATAATTTTGCGTCATGGTAAAAAATATCTTCCAGAATAATATTAATTAAATCCGATCGAAAAGAATCAATCAAATTACCATTATTTTTATAAAAGTTAATTATAGCCTTTCCTTTTAGGCTTTCTTCTAAAATACACTGTAGGCTCTGAAAAAGAAATATGTTAAATGGTGTTGTGATATTATAATCCCTTTTTACCTTAGAGAGACTAAGTCCTTTAAACGCTGCAGAATGAGAAGATGTTGGTGTTGATTTTGTGGCAAAATTAGATTCTTTTTGCAGCCAAGAAATTACTTTTCCGGCACAACTATCAGGCGAATATTCATCATCAATTCCATACTGCAACATAAAACAAATTTAGTGAATTAACAAGGTATACTAATGTTGCAGATTATAAGAAAATGCAAGAACTCCAATAGCACATTATCAGTTAATTTTTTTTTATTTAATTTTAGCTTTTTTTGCAGAAAACAATAACTCGTGACTGTCGTAAAATCATGTACATACTACAATATATGATTACTCTAATTGTGAGGCGAATATAAACAAACTTGATCAGGTGTGTTGGTACAACCACCTTCTTCACTAAGCCGTAAACAAACAAACACACAATGGCTCCAACCACAATTTAACATATGCCTTTAATTGGGTATAAAAGCTGACGAAAAATTGCAGACCACGTAGACTTTTTGGCATTTATTACTATGCCAACGATATGTGTAATTTTATTTATTCAAATCGCTTTGCATGTACATATACCTAGTACATTTACAGCATAAAAATATGGGTTTGGAGCCAATGTCCGAAAAACCAGGAACTTCATTTATATACATACCTTGTTTTTTCTCCAACTAAACAATTTTTCTCGAAATTCTGCACGAAGACCAATGGGTGGGATTGCTTCTTTTATGTCATCTTTCGATAAGTACCTTAAACGTCCATAAGTGATTTCAGCTTCTGCAAAATAAAAACGGATTATCTAGGTTTTCTTCTCTCAAAATTTTTCTTTTAAAACACTTACTTGTCAGAAAATCTTTCACTTCTTTTAAATAAAACTGTTCCAACAGCTCGTCTAATTCCCCACTCTGGGTGTTGTTTGCCAAACCTGGTATTTCCAAAAAAAAGTTTCCAAACTCGTCACTTTGCAGATTTATACTTTCACTAATTACTGCGTTTTCTTGCACTACACCAGCTATATTAACGTTTGTATTGTTTTCTGCAGCCATTATATTTATACACACTTAGGTATTACTTACACTTGATCGCGAGAAAGACTGGATATTACTACGAAAGGAAAAAAAAACATATTGTTGATGCTGTGAAATAACGGGATTAAAAATGATCACTTTATTTCCACATGATTTCATGTTGATTCAAAATGACAAAATTTATTTCAACATGATTTCATGTTGATTCAAAATGACAAAATTTAAATCAACATGATTTCATGTTGATTTAAAATGTTCAGTTTATTTCCAGATGATTTCATGTTAATTCAAAATGACAAAATTTATTTGAATATGATTTCATGTTGATTTTAAATGAACCAATTTTGTTTCAACAAGAAAAAAATTTAGCTTACATGAATTTTCAATCATGTAAAATCAACCATTTTTCACTTTGATATTACATTGCAATATTTTTCTGTGTGTATGTGAGACATGTGTAGTTTATCTGAATCATTAAATTGGAAGAAAACATAATTATTCAGAAAAAAATACACACAAAATTGTCTTCAAAGAGAATATACTGATTGACTTATGAAGAAACTATATTTTCGCTAAGGATTTGACCCTGAATAAATAAAACTAAACAAAAGAAAGCTAAAGGCAAACATGATTATAAATTTAAGTTAGAAACATTACTAATGAAAACATCTCCGGGTGAGTACAAACGAAATGTATACTTACTAGAGCTTGTTTTTGCTAGTGTTTAACAAAGTTTTTTTACAGGTAACTTTTGGCAAAACTACTTCAGTAAAAAACATAATGCATTTACATGGTATAATCCAAAATCCACCATTTACTCACCCCAAGAGACCTATTCAGGGCTTAGAAACAACCAGAGACGAGCCTAGTGGTAAAAACATAATGGATCTCTAGATACATTCTCTCAACAATGTTTTATACACAATTTTGCCCCTTTGTATTTTACGATTGCAAGGGTGAAAATATAACACCCACTGAATATTGAAGGGTCGCTACAAAATTTAACTACGCTATGAATGTTTACGTTCAACAGACTATCTTTTACAGCTGGTCCAACCACAAATTGTACTAGCTGTGGGTGATTATGTATTTAAATGTTTACAAAAATCCTAATTTTGCAAAAATAATTTTGCGTTTAGCCCATCCTAGTCCGAGATCTCTAAACAATACAAATTGGCCAGAGAAAGCGGAAAAGTTTCTAAGAGATGAAGAATTATTAAAACATTTAAAAAATTGAAAAAATTAATTTTAAATAACTAAAGTGAGTCTCTTGAATAAATTTACCTTTGTCATATGTAACATTTTATTTCTATTTGAATAAATATATAAACTCAGCTAGACCTTTGAAAAAAACTTTCCAGTCCTCCATTGCGAATGCAAAGGTTGGGTGGTATGTAGTGGTTGTGAGCACGGTTTGATTTGTGACATGAATTCCATTTTGTTGGAATTATAAATTGTATCGATCTCCTAGCAACAGAACTAGAAGAATACCCTGGCAAAAGTGTATAATGCACTTACATTAAACATACGGAACTTTTTACCAATTAAAGAGCTGTATGCAGCTTGCTAAGGAATCAAAAACTACATATAAAAAAACGCTTCAGAAATGCTTAAGGAATTTTTCTGTCTAAAAATTTCTGTTGTTAGTCTGCAGCTTTTCAAAAAAGTAGCATTGTTTTTACTACTTTTTTTTGACGTAAATTAAGTTAGGCAACCCAGGCTTCGAGCAGGAATATCAAATTTTTCGTTCTTTCTGAACGGAATTTTGACAGGAGAGGTAAGCATAAACAAATGTTATAAGCTTAAAAAATTAGAAGTTCTTTTTCAGTTGCAAACATGGTTGTTTTCAATTTCAATATCACAATTCTTAATAACTGACAGAAAACAGCTGTTTGCTACTGTTGCACTGAAAGGTACTTTTGTGCTTTTTTTTTTCTTTAAGAAATATATGAAAATTTTCTGCTAAGATTCCTTAACAAGCTGCATACAGCTCTTGATAGTATTAATACGTATTTTCGGGAATACCCCGAAATTTTAAAATTAAGCACTGATATTAAACAAGTAAGAGTGTTAAATTCGGCTGTGCCGAATCTTTGATACCCTCCACCTCGGTTTGAGTGTTGATAATAAATGTAAACAAAATATTGGAAAATGCAAACAATTTGTTAAACTTAATACCAAATTATTTCAGCAAATTCTTTGGGTTGCTTTTCGTCTTTTTTATTATTTCACATTTATTTCGGTGTTTGCTTTTTAGTCATCGTGGTTGCTGATCGGCATGCATTTAGGTTATATACCTATATGCATGCGTTTCCGGTTATATGACATAACTTCTCGTTTAATTTAGTTTTTGATAATTAAATAGCTCGCCCTAACCCCCATTGCAAAGGTAATGGTTGTGTAGGGTGGCTATATGCATTAAATCGTGCTAATTAGAGATGGCTCTATAGTTTCTTTTAACTGGCCAAATATTTCTTCATTGCAGCCATACAGGTCTGATGGAGTAACAAAATAATAACCAAAAAAACAGCTCTCTCAACTTTTTTATTAAAATATTGCCATATTTTGAAAACATGGAGAATAAATTTATAATAATAATCAAATTAGGGATGCCAAATGCAAAAATCCAAATGTCCCAAACATTTTAAATAAAATAATTTGTTATCTTTATTTTCCGAAAAACTTCAAATTTTCATCCAAAAAAAAATTGTGAAAATTTATATATAAATAACATTCTCATCAAATTGCGTTTATTTATGTAACAATTTTTATGTTCGCAATTCTTAAATATCATTTGAGGTTTACTAAAATTCATTGAATTTAAATTAATGTTTTCTGTAGTGCGATTCTGTAAATTTCAACGATCCGACAATTGCAAAATATATCGACAGCTATTGTTGTTTGCACTAAGGATTAAGTAATTCACTAAGTACATACATCTTAACGACAGTCGACAAATCTATTTTTCTATTTATTTAAATTTTAAACGAGTGGCATCTCTGTCGAAATAAGCGAAAAACACAAATAATAAAAAAAAAACAAATTACTTCGTGTTTGACAGGGTGATTCTACGTTTATGTTTAATATCTATATTTTTTTTACTAATATTTCTGTTTATTTATTTGAAAATGAAATAATGAATTGAATATGCTATTTAATTTTTTTATTTATATAAATAAGTTTTTTAATAAAAGCAAAATATTTTCACTCTTTTGTGATTTTTATTTATGTATGACGAAATTTCAACCTAAAAATTTAAGTTTTTATCGATTTTTAAGTTTTTATGGTTGTCTTTTAGATAACAACAACAGCTGACTTTAACAATAGCGAATATCGTTTAAAAATTTACAGATAATTTTGCTATTTTCTTTTTTTAACGATTCGACTATCGTTTAAAGAAGTTACTGAATCGCGGTACTGAAAAAGTATTAACTTCTCCTGAATGGCAATATTTTTTTAAATGTAAACATTTTTTAAATGTAAACATATTAGATGTTTTTTTTTTTTGAATTTCAATTTGTGTTTAACGAATAAAATTTATATATTAAAGATGCCATTGATGTCTTCTAAATTAAAAATTATTATTTCCGACGTTTTGATATGATTTTTTGAAACTCAATTAATATTTTCTAATATATAATTGGAAATTTTAATTCCAGTTTTTAGAATTGATATTTCCTTAAATTTGAATAGAAAATTTAAAAAGTGCAATTTTGTATTTAAAAATTAGATGTAATCGCAATCAGATAGTTTGTAGGTAAAGCAGAATAATAGTTCTATATAACTATGTAGAACTGTTTTGAAAGCAAAATACTCATTGATGAACTCGGTAACTCTATTTTGTAAAGACATCAAAAAGTTAATATGCCAAACTTATATTCATATATGTAAAAAAATAATGAAAAATCGTATGAAATAAAATATCAGCCCGTGTATACTCTTAACATTGTTCTGCATGATATCTAGTTGAAAATATTGACATTCATGTTAAAATAGAAATAACTACGTATTGCAAAGCTAATTAGAACAAAAATTGTGGCGCCATCTATTGTGGCGTAGTCACGCTGAGCAAAATGAAGTGACACTCTGTTAATGCAAAAGAAATGTATTTTCCCCACAACAAAATATTGCAGAATTTTATGTAAATAAATAATATACCGATTTATTTCTTACATGCAGTTATTATGGATATATAGAATATATGTATATTATTTGTATTATTTAATATGTGTATGTATGTATATGTAAATATTACACAAAAAAATACAACATCAAACGTTATTGTGTGTGTTTTTCCGATTAAATTAATACATAAATTTTTTTTTTTGCTAAATTTACATTATTTTTTTTATTAACAACTCGGAATTTTAGCATTATTTGCTTTAGATGTTGGTGAATTTTTACACCCTTTATATTAACTCGTAGTGTCGTCTTGTCGAAAAAATTTTGGATCGATTTTAACCCCTTTCCCGTGACCCAATCGATCTGAAACTTTGCAGGCAGGCTCGTGGCAATGAGAGAAATGATCTAACAAATTTTTTTTTGGGATTGCAAAACAATGGAAACTTTAAAATTTTTTTACCAGAGTTGATAAAAAATTTTACAAAGGGTTAGTTTGATTTATATCATCACCACGACGACCACAAAAACAACAAGTCCAGCTATGCCAACAATACAACATTCAAAATAACAACAAGAACAAAATAGAAATATCATATTTTCCTTTTTTTTACTTTTTCAGAGATTTACATGTACCTGTTCCACCGATTTTATTGATTTTTGAAATAGAAATCTTCCCATGAATTTGGTGAATCATTGTCACTAAAAATTGTCACCCTAACTATCCTATTGAGGGCGTGATAGTGATAAGAACAACATAGAACATTATAGTTTTTCAAGACTTTTATTAGTTCTTCATTCAACTCTCGGGCCCTAATATACCGATTTGGACGATTTTTCAATAGCAAACTTCTCAGGATGTTAGGGAATCATTTTTTATTTCAACGAGCACCCTAGCTGCCCGATTGATGCCGTCATCGTGATTTCTACAGACGGACAGACGGACATGGCTATATCAACTCCGGTTGTTATAAGGATCACAAATATATATATTTTATGGGGGTCCAAAATTTTTTTTCTAATTATTACAAACGGAATGACAAACTTATATATACCCTCTGCACACTGGAGTGGAGGGTATAAAAATAATCGAGATGGTTTCTCCAAATAGTTTAGATGATTATTCATTTATTAAGAATTTTTTATAAATTTTCAGACGTCCCAAGACAAATCTGAAATTCAGCTATAATGTTTTTTAATTAAGTCAAAAAATTTCAATACAAATCGATATTAAATTCTCCACAGGGGTATAATGAAAGTGTATACATTAGGGTGCTCCAACCTTGTATGAAGCAAAAAAAAATGTCAGTTATTGACTAGGACGCCCCCTAAAAATATGTATTTGGGTGTAAAATAACGTCTTCCAAAAAAATAGGACAATCGGACAAGAGGAACACGTGCCTCAACGGCCCTGAAATTGGAAAAACGGTATACATGGGAAAAATATGATTTTTTTTTTTAATTTCTTAAAATTCTTAATATTTTAAATTGATCTTGAATTAAAAAGATTAGAAAATCGTAATAAACAGTAAATTATCTTTCTAATAAGGTAATAAAAACCAAAATCGGTTTAAAAAAACCAAGTTATTGCAATTGCCCCGGGCAACTAATGTGTCACAGAACGCTTAATCAAGAAGTTCGACGCCAAATTTTGAAATTTGTAGAAATAATGTAATGCAAAAATATTTTTGTATTTTATTAACTCCAAGGTACTCATTAAAAAAGTATTTTTTATCATGTGCTTTGCAAACTCATTTTAAATTAAACCCAAAAGTGTGAATTTTTTAATACAGTTTTCAAATCTCCAATTTTAAACTTTCAAAATTTTTTTTAAAGAAATTTAAAAAAATCAACGATTGGACTCTAAGGTTTAATTAAGCATATATTAGGGACTAAAACCTTCAAAAATTTAAGTTATTCTTCTTTTCATTTGGCCAGTGCAGCGATTTGACTTCAGCGAATTTCAGGAAAACAGCGTTTTTTGTCACTTATTAAGGTTTTATGAATTTTTGTATTATTTTTTCAAATTCATCAAATTCAAGTTTAAAAACTTCAATCCTCAAAAAATAATATTACAAATACATATTTTTAGGGGGATTCCTAGTCAATAACTCACAATTTTTTTTTTATGGAGCACCCTAGTATACATGCAGAGGGTATATATCAGTTTTTCATTCCGTTTATAATGCATCGAAATAAATTCCTGAAACCCATAAACCTTATATTTTCTTGATTCTTATAAAAAGAGAAGTTGTTATTTAAAAAGAATATTTTCTTAAAAAATTTTCTTAAAAAAGTATTTTTTAAAGTACTCTTTTTTTTAAAAGTACCTTTTTTAAAGGATAACTTTCTTTTTTAAATAAATTTTCTTAGAAAGTTACGTTTTCTCTCATTTATATGAAATAACTCTTTTTTTAAATACATTTTTTTTTTAAGTAAATTCTTTTATAGTACTTTTTGAAAAAAGCAAATTTTCTTGGTATATGGCAAAGCAAAAATTTTCAAGATTCTTGGAAACTTTTATTTTGAAATACCGCATAATTTTTAGCTCTCAAAACATTGAAAAGTATTATTCCTTATTGTGACTATTTGCATTATGTTGTAACGCATTGAGCAATGAATTGCGACCCCATAAAGTATTTGTATTCTTTATCGCTGTCTGTCTGTCTGTCTGTCTGTCTTTTGAAATTACGGTCATTCAACAAAGTAAACCATTTACCTGGGTAAAGTTAAAAAATATTGTTTTTCGTTACTACCAGCAGGTTGGCATTTGAAATGGGTTAAATCGGACATCACTGTGTCAAGAGATATGGTTTAAAATATGGAGATACTTTTAAACATGCTAAAAAAAATCGGTGTATTTGCTGAAATAATGGTATTAAGTTTAACAAATTGTTTAATTTTTCGAGGCACAGCCGAATTTGTTAAAAATAGAAAAGTAAACATCAGCCCCTTACCACCATCAAACAGTAGGAACAGTTGAAAGATCACATCGCACATTTAATTAGTACACACATTCATACATTCACTCACTCATCCAGAAACGATTGGGATGAATTGATAAAATATTTTACGTATACTTTTACACAACTCTTTCAACAGTACATGAATACTGCCCGTTTGAATTAATTTTTTCAAGCGCCCCAAATCATAGCCCACTAATACCAGCAGATAAAATATATACTATACATAATTTTGATGATTGTACGAAAGAAGTAAAATTACGTCTGCAAACAGCATTACATAAAGCATAACACTTAGTTAACAGAACAAGACACAATATTCACATGACCAGAACATCAATAACAGTAAAATTACAATAGGTTAGGAAATATTCATTAAAAATCATACAGCACACAAACTAGAACCAAGTTACAAAGGGCCATTTAAAGTTATTGATAATAATAATAGATTAGATTAGATTAAGAAGGCTCTACACACTGTGACCAGTTTGATCTTTTGTGCAGCCCATGGTTGTCCTAAAGATTAAGGCTTCTTATAAAGCCAATTACCCTGTTTGGCATTAGATTCCATAAGCCCCGGGAAGATACAGAGTATCCTCCAAGTGCAAGTGTTCTTTACCACCTAGTCTTGGACACTCACAGAGAATGTGTTCTGCTGTTTCCACCCCCTGTTCGCAGAACCTACATGTGTCTGTAGTAGACTGACCTATTTTTCGTGGATGATATCTAAGATTACAGTGTAAAGTAAAGAATTCTGTCAAGGTCCTTAAGTCCGTCTTATCAAGGGAAAGTAGTTTTTCCGATTGAATACTGGATTGAGTTATATATCTCTTAGCTTGCCGTTGGCCTGAAGCTTTTTCCCAGTGTTCGGCAATTTCTGATTCCCTCCATTCCCTCATTTTTCCCTTGATGTATCCTATTGAAACACCACAGAATGTTTCCGGGCCGATGAAAGGACGACGGGCACCTCGATTTGCAAGGCAATCGGCCCTTTCGTTGCCCTCGTGTCCCGGAATCCAGCTTAAAGTTACTTTATTGCATCTGCCCAATTAGTGCACTTCGATGTAATCCAAAACAAGTTTATACGTCACGTTGAAGGACATTATTACCTTTAGCACAGCCTGACTGTCGGATAGTATATAAATGAGTACCCATTTTGTCTTTCATCTATGATATTCAGTCACGCATATGTAAATCAAAGACCTCTGCTTGGCAAATGGCTGGCTATTTTCTCATAAGTAAGGTACGCCGAAAATTGGGACCGAATAGGTCCGAGTTATGTCACAGCAAGCTCCGAATCCAACTATGTTTCAAATAGACTGGCAAAAGTAGTATAAATCGTAATTGCCTTTATTTTACAATAAAGTATCATAATTGACAAAAGTTAAAGGCATCGAACTCTTCTTCATTCTAACATTTGTTGTATGTAAGCGTTTTGTTTTTTGATATCAACAACAACATTGTATTTTTATTAAACATCTATTGTATGTAAGCATTATATTATTTTGTTTTTTTTTTTTTTTGATACCAATAGTATCAAATGATTTCCGCATTTTGTAAGTTAACGTGCGCACGATAACAAAACACCCCTAATGTTTTTAAATGGAATCATTTGCATTACGCAACACCCCTAATGTTTTAATTTCTGTTTTATGTTTTCTATGATTGGCCAAATCAACTTAAATTTTAATTTGTGAAACTAAACACATTTTGTTAAATACCAATATCTTGTTGCAACAAATTTCACAATAGGTACACTTTTACAACTGCAATATCAACACAATATTCTTTTTATTTCTTTAAACACGAATATCGTATTACAATAAATTGTATTTATGTGACTGCAATATTAGCATACCTTTTATGATTGGCCAATATCAACAAAATTTTGTGAATTTTAATAAAGTGCATTGTCAGCACTATTAGCTTTAAGTTTTTAAATAAATAAAATTAAAAACATTCTAACAGCAACCACCAAAGAATCATGTATTAATTTTATTAACTGGCGCCCGAACGTGTGAAAATAAACAGTTCGAATCTAATTCTCTTTACGAACGGTCGTGTAAATAATTAAAGCGCTTAGAGTACAACTATTTAAAATTAATAACAAATGTATATTTTTGTTTTTGCAATTGCCTATTCTTGATCTCATTTGAACTCACGTGGTAGTCAATTCAGCTTAAAACAGGAATAAATAATCTGGCGATGGCCCGAGGGGCCAAATCTTCATCAAAAAGAAAGCTCTTTGCCAACAAGAAGATGACAACACTTCCTCCGGGTTTTAACCCGAACATCGCGTCAACTTCAAGCAACAGATTTGGCCTGCTTGCTGGCCTTAATGATATGGACGTAACTCCTATATCAAATATTAACGAGGTTAAACAACACAAACCTCCACCTATTGTTGTTGAAGCTAACGCCTCATTTACAGAAATACAAAAACTAGTTGGTAAAGATTGTATTTTCAAACGTACTTCAATTGGTACTAAAATTTTTGCTCCAAGTAAAGAAATGTACGAATGCTACAAGCAAATTCTTAAAGAGAGTAAGTTGGAGTTTCACTCTTATGGCTCCAAAGATAATAGGTTATACACTACTTTTTTACACGCATAAAAAACTACAATCTGTCCCCTTCTTCCGTAGCTGAAATAGTCACCAAATTCAGATCGAACAACAATGCAGTTTACAAAGTTCAATTTGTACGTAAAAATTTTGACCCAACTGCCTTAAGAAACGTAAGAACAATTTCAAATATTACAATTTCCTGGAAAAAATACAAATCTAGATCTATAAATAAACCAACTCAATGCTGGAACTGCTTAATGTATGGCCATGGCGGTGAACATTGGCATCGTAGTGCTGCGTGTATGATATGTGCAGAACAACATCATACAAGTGTGTGTCCGTTTAATACTGCGTTTTCACTGCAGCTTAATCCGCATTTGACTCGCTTTATAATGGATTAAATTAAAGCTAATCTATTTTTTGGTATATAAATACTGTCATAATAAAACCCTCGCTTTAGCTTAATCAAGAATAAATCCAACAGAAATCAGGGATGTATTTTACAAATTGCCGCAAAATTAACAAATGTGCAACGCTGCAGCGAAAATTTGCATCATTTTACGACTGTGTATTTTTATAAAAACAAAACAAAAGCAGCAAGTGAGTATAGCAAAGTATTTTTTAATTAAAATATTATTTATTTTCTTTTTTTATTTATTATTTTAACTTGTAATTTAATTTCAGCATGTCAAAATCACAAAAGTCCAGAAAAACGTGGTGTATTGGGGCGGAAATGATGTTGCTGGATATGTGGGAGGAAAAGCTGTCGCAGCTCCGCGGATGTCGCAGAAACATCCATATATATGATGAAATCGCCACGGAGCTGGGAAAACATGCGTATTTCTTCACAAAGAATGAGATACAAGTAAAGATAAAAAATCTTACAAATCGGTACAGGTAAATATTTTCTTACACATATGTATGCAATTGCATTTTGTTTCAAATAATTTTGTTTTTCAGAAAAGAGAAATTGGCTGTCGGGAGTTCTGGAGGGTCACCCTCGGAGTGGCCCCATTACTTAAGAATCCACCAAATCCTTGGTGGGTTCAAAATCCACAACATCAATTATATTATTGAGGAAAGTTTTTGTAAGTACTTTGAAAATTTATTTTATTTGAAACTATATATAATAATTTTGGTTTATTTCAGATGAAAATGCGTCAACAGCAGCATCCACATCAGCAGCAACATTAACATCTCTACCACCATATACCGGTGGTGAAGGGGATTATAAACAATCATCAAAAATAAATTACTTACACAAATATGTTGCCAATGCGTTCCTTATTTCTGCTGCTTTAGGTTCGTTGAAATAGATGGGATATGAGGTTTCTGGTTGAGGCCGCAAGTTATCGACATTTCTTTGTACTTCTAACCACTTTCGATTAATATGGTCGTTTTCCTCATTTAAAAAATTATGCAACGCACAGCAAGTTTTAATAACGATGTTGGCATTTTTTATATGGTTATCGATGCCTTTCCCAATGCGTCGAAAACGAGCTTTTAAATGTCCAAATGCATTTTCAACAACTCTTCTGCATTTTGACAGAGTATAATTAAAATTCCTTTCGTTTTCGCTTTGATTAACATAAAAAGGGTAAGGTTTCATAAGATTTGGCATTAATCGAAACGCAGAATCCCCAAGGATTAAAATAGGTATTTTGACATTCATAATGCTCGTACTCATGTCTTGCATTAACTCGGAATTAGCAAGGTTACGTTTCAATGATGATTGTTCGAACAATTGGGAGTCGTTACATTTGCCCATTGCGCCAACATTAATATAAAGGAAGCGATATCTGAAATAATAATTTCATTAAATAAAGATACATTATAAAATGTGTACACTTTAACATACTTAATCAACCAATGCCAACAAAACAGTCGAGTACCACCCTTTATAGTTGTAGTAGTCCGAAGCATCCTCCTTATCGGGATGTATTTCAATATGACATCCATCTATAAGTATTTTGACAATCGTTGTATTTTTGTTATACTTATGGATATACACTTACCAAGCGCACCCAAACATTGAGGAAATCCCAATGCCTCAAACCTATTTCTGCACTCCTCGATTTTTGATCTGGTAAGAGGGAAGTGATTTAAGTACAGCGGCTGCATAACGTCCCAGGCTTCTTGGCAGAATTCCAACAAAACATTACATACGGTAGTCTTTCCAACCCCAAAGAAATTGGCTATGCTTCTGTACTCGGCAGATGACCCCAATGCATACAACGCAATGGCAACACGCTTCTCAACAGGAATCGCTTGACGAAACTGTGTATTTTTCTTTTCCAAATTTTTCATGAGTGCAACTAATTTTCCAAAGCTTTTGCGGGATAAACGAAAATTATTTGTAAATGTCGCGTCGTCTTGCAGTTGGCAGTCGATTTCCCAAAACGATGCAGTACGTTCCTACAAACATGTTTTACTTAAATAATTGATTTTTTAAAATCGTAATTTGACTCACCTTCACCCAACACAATTTTTCTTTATTTAAATTGTTATAATAAACCTTGTACAAAAGTTGCATAGTTTCCCACATCATAATAAGAATTTGTGTATCGGCTTTACGCCGATTAACTCGCGTCTTTTGCAATGTATCACAAATAAATTTGTCTGTATTATGTTGCATTTTCTTCGTGATGTCCATTATGGAAATGATTTTCATAATTTAATTTAAATTTTGCATTTTATTTCACTTTTAACTTTTTTTTTCGCAAAATTTGTTTTCTCCAAAACAAAAACTATTAAAATGTAAATAAACAATTCGTTCGAACAGCTGTGCAGCAACTGTCAAACTAAAGCTACAAATTGTAGTGAGAACGGTGGAGATTAAAATATAAAGCTAATGCGGATTTAGCTGCAGTGAGAAAGTAGTATAACACAAATGAAAAAAGACCAGCTGTTTTTACATGCTTTAATTGCAAAAAAACAAGGAAAAAGGGAGAACTGATCACTCTGCAAACGATATCAACTGTCCGTTACGTTCTCTCTATTTGGAAACTAGAACAAGAGTTACTTCTAAAAGTCCGAATAAAAGCAGACAACAACAAAATAACTCATTTCAGTTTAATGTGGGAGATTTCCCTAATTTAAGAAACAACAATACAAATTGTAACAATAACATCAATAATAACAGCAAAGCTACATATGCTAACCAGCTGAAAACAAACAACGATTTATTTAGCATTGATGAGCTTTTTGATATTTTCACTACAGCTATGGATGATTTGCATAGGTGCACTTCAAAAGTACAACAAATCAAAGTTGTAATGTCAATGGTATAATACGCCCATGGATTATGCTAATAATTTAAACGAATTCAAAATGCTTCACTTGAATGCTAATGGCATTTCAAACTTTTCTAAATTAAAACAATTTGAAATACTAATTGAACGAGAAAATATTAAAATAGCGTCTTTGAATGAAACATTTTTTTTAGAAAATCATAGACCCAATTTTAAAAATTATTATTTATATAGAAGTGACAGAAAAGATGCAAGAGGAGGAGGAGTAGCTCTGTTAATTCATAAATCTGTCGCTCATAAAAACCTCTTTATATCAAACACCTCATCAATCGAAAACATCTCAATTGAAGTTATTATAAATAATAGACCTATTGTTGTATCTTCGTTATATTCACCAAGATATACCCGTAACTTCTGTGCTGGTATCTTGAACCTAACACCTTCCACCAAAGAATATATAGTTTTTGGTGACCTAAAAGCCAAACATTGTTCTTGGAATTGCCGTTCAAATAATACTGCAGCAATTGCACTCAACAACCTACAGCAATCAAGCAATTTTTTCATTAACTATCCTAATAGTCCAACCCTATGCCCCCATCAACACAATCGCAAAGCATCGATATAATTTTAAGCAATTCCGCTTTAAATATAGACGTAAAAAAAGGATTACAAAACACCATCAGACCATCGCCCCATTATATGTACACTTAAAAGATCAATGGCCCTGCAGATTGACCTCAATTATTATGATTATAGTGCAACCAACTGGAACATTTTTATGAATTTTTTAGACAATAAAATCACGTTATATTCGGATATATACAATACCAATGTAGTTATTGATCAGGAAATCCAAAAATTTATAAATGTAGTTTTCGAAGCAAGGGATGTGTCCACACCTAAAATAACTCAACAAAATAATTACACATTACCAGAAAGTACTGTGAAATATATTAAACTAAGAAGAAGCTTTAAAAGAAAAAGCCAACGATCTTCAAATATAGCCAAGCAAACTTTTTATAATCAATGTACTAAGTTTCTAAGTAACATTATTGATAAAAGTATTAATTCGGAGCGCAATAAGAAATGGTGTCAATTATTATCCAATTTAAAACCAGGTGATAAATCATTCTGGAAAATAAGCAGGAACTTGCGAGTAAAGGGAAAAAATCAAATCTCTCACTTTAAAATTGGAAATACAAAAATATCATCTGATAAGGGCAAGGCTGAAATCCTGGCAAATACATTTGTCCAAGCAAATAACCTCACTTCGAACTACAAACACTCAGCGGATACATTAATAAATACAACAGTAAACAATTTTAAAAAGGAAAATCTTAGTCCTGAATCAGCTATTTATACATCTCTTGAAGAAGTAATGAATATTGTCTCATCAATAAAACCCTCAAAATCCCCTGGTTTTGACAACGTTCCGAACCTATTCTTAAAGAAACTACCACTCAAAGCTCTTAAATTACTGGTTATAATATTTAACAGCTGCATCAAACTCAACTATTTCCCAAACCATTTCAAAAATGCTAAGGTTATAGCCATAAACAAACCTAGTAAGCCAAAAAATAACCCAAACAGCTACAGACCTATTAGTCTATTAAGTAACTTAGGTAAAATATTTGAAAAAATACTACATTCTCGTCTTAGTGAATTTGTAACGACCAATTCTATTGTTGCTAAAGAACAATTTGGATTTAAAAAAGGGCATAGCACTACGCACCAAATAAACAGAATTAAAAATCAAATAATCACAAATAAAAACAATAAACGTTCAACGGATCTAATATTGTTAGATATTGAAAAAGCGTTTGACACCGTTTGGCATAATGGCCTAGTATTTAAACTTCTTGATGCATATATACCAAAATATTTATGCAAACTTATTTCAGATTTCATTCACGGCAGAAACTTTAAAGTTGCGATTAATAATGAAACATCATCTCCAAAAACCATTACCACAGGGTTACCTCAAAGATCTGTCTTGTCGCCATTGCTTTACTCGATATATACATCCGATTTTAAAGTCCCGAAATATATGAAAATTGCTTATTACGTAGATGATACTGCGTTAATTTCTTCAAACAAACTTACAAGCGCACTCCTGAAGAAAATGGAAAAGGAACTTGTAAATTGCAGTAAATATTTTCACAAATGGAAAATCAAAATTAATCCAAGCAAGACCCAAGCAATAATTTTTCCATTCAACAAATCTCCCAACAGACTGCCAAGACATCATCTTCTTATTGGAAATAATACTATAAATGTACTTAACGAGGTCAAATATCTCGGAGTTGTCTTGGACAAAAAGCTTACATTTAAACAACATATTATGGCTACGTGTCAAAAAGCTATAAAATCATTTAAAACATTATGGCCACTACTAAATAGATGGTCATTTCTAAACCCCAAAAACAAAAATCTACTCTTCAAAAGTGTTATAACAAATGTTTTAAAATGATAAATAAAAAGCCCTGGAGGTATCCTACAAATCTTCTTCATGAAGAAACAGGTTATGAAAAAATTATCGATTTCATAACAAGGATTAATAACAATTACTTTGCCAAAATTGAAAATTCCTCTTACCCACTGATAAGAGAATGTAGAGAAATAACGTAAAATTAAAAAGAAATCACCAAATTGAAAATTATATGCTTATAGAGGTCTATTATTTCAAATAAACCTCCTATAAGCACATAAATATTTTTCAGATAGTATTTGAATTTATTAGACCATATAAAGGTTTTTTCCTCCCATTTTCCTTTAAAAATCATTAAAAATAATATAAAAACTATTTAATATCTTTAGATCCTGTGTATTATTTGTTGCAATATCTATATGTAAAGATAAGATCTCATATGTAAATATCAAAATTTGTTAAAATATGTAAATAAAGGAAGAATATTTAATTGAAATAATTGAAATTGTGTGAAAATAAAAAGTCCTTATAACGGATAACGGAACATAAAATTCCTCAACGTGTGAAAATAAAAAGTCCTTATAAAGGATAACGGAACATAAATTCCTTAACGTGTGAAAATAATAGCCCTTATAAAGGATAAAAAAAAATTTTTTTTAAATAAAAATAGACTCAGAAATATAATATAAAGAGAAAACTGTTAAACAAAGACTAAGTGCTCAAGTATAAGTGATTTTTTTTTTTACAAAAAATTAACTATTAAGCCAAAAACATAAAAAACAACTTGTCTTAAAGACCAAGAGCCCAAACGTGTGAAAATAAAAGTCCTTATAAAAGGTAACTGAACACAAATTTCTCAACGTGTGAAAATAATAGTCCTTATAAAGGATAAAGAAAAATTAAGAATAAAATAAACTCAAAAAATATAATATAAACTGTTAAACAAAGACTGAGTGCTCAAGTATAAGCGAATTTTTTTTTTTACAAAAAATTAACTATTAAACCAAAAGATAAAATAACAGCTTGTCTGAAAAACCAAGCGCCGATACACCAGAAGGAAGAAATCGGAGCGGCCAAAGCCCGATCGGGAAACAATTATAAACTACAACTGAATAATCTAATGGAAGTCAAAAAGCCAACGTCAATCAACGCATCAACTACCGTGAAATCTAGTGGAATTCAAGTTTTATTATTATCATGAAAACACTGTAAGTACATTTTTGATTCGATTTTAAATTTTTTTTATTATTACGTTTTGCTGTATGTTTGTGCCCGCGAATTATTTTGTTAACCACAATCGCTGCGAATAATTTTTTTTTCCATTTTCTCGCTTACCGGTTTAAACGAATACACCCCAAATCATCTCCTAGCGACCCTTTTTTTTCTTCTCTTTATCCTTCCCCTCTGTGACTGACGATGAATACGGAACAGATTGTGGACATAGTCAGTGATTCAGTAAAGGCACTTACGGGACAGTTACAAGAACAGTTAAGAGATCTCGCGCGTCAATTCGAGGACTCACTCCACAGGTGGAGGCATATGAACCTGTAACCGTCAACCGTTTCTCTAGAGGAAACTCGTTGGATTTGGTGAAATCCTTACCAGAATTTAAGGGAGAGGGTCAAACCTACCCGGCATGGAGAGACGCGGCGCACTTCGCGATGGAATATTATCCGGAGGGCACGGAAAACTTCTATATCGCGATGGGTTTTAGAAATAAAATAGCCGGGGCAGCTAATGCAAAGCTGTCATCCTTTAACACGGTGTTGAATTTCAAGGCCATTATTACTCGGTTGGATCAGATTTACGCGGACAAGAGATCACTACAATCATTGGAGAACGAGTTGAGCATTTTGAGACAGGGTACCTTATCCATAACGGAGTTTTACGACCAAATAGATCAACATTTAACCCTCATTATAAATAAAAATAAAATGACCTACTCAACTAATGCTGAGGTTATCGCAGTTTTAAATGAACGAGCCAGAGAAAACGCGCTACGGGTTTTCATATCTGGATTGCGTCGTCCACTAAGTGACATAATGTTTTCGGCGAAACCAAGTGATTTGCCAACAGCCCTGGCAACGGCGCAGGAACTGGAAACGGATCAGCGCAGACAAGAATTTGCGAAGATATTTGCGACAGGAGACCCATCAGCGTCACACCCTGCATACAGGCCGCGGCCATTTAGTGCGAAATATGACGGAAATAGAAACCCAAATCCGAACGACCCACACCAATGGATGTGGATCCAGGCTCCAGCATGTTCAGAAGACCTACAGCTCACATGGCGGTTCAGCAAAACACCCAACAACCTCAGGCTGTTTTTAATAATCAAAGAGTATTTGAAGGTTCCGGAAGAACCGCACCTGTGCAGAAAGCACAGAGAATTAATCACATAACGGCAGACGAGGCTCTTGCGGATAATGAGGACGACGTAAATTCTGTCGATGAATATTCACAGCACACAGAGTCGGACATTGAAGTGGCTTTTGGAGAACTTAATTTTTTAGAATAAACCCCCCCCCTACCATTTGTTAAGAAGACGATAAGAGGTAGGGAACTTAGACTTTTAATCGATACTGGCACTAACTTTATTCAAAATTTCGATTTTCTGATGGGCATTACCCCATTGGAGCGACTATTTAACGTTAATTCTGTAAACGGACCCAATTTAATCAAAGGGAAGTGTAAAATGGTTATTTTTGGCCATACGACCAATTTTTTTATTCTTCCATCTTTGCAGACGTTTGACGGTATAATAGGTTTCAGGTTTTTAAAGGAAATTAAAGCTGTGGTGGATACGAGGAACAATACACTGACATACAATAAGGGAGGTAATGAATTGCCGTACGGGAAACTCGATCTCGTGAACTTTCTTGCTTTAGATGGTGAACACGTACCGCAGAACATACAAGACAAATTTAAAAAAATTCTCGAGTCTAATGTAAATTCATTTGCGGATCCAAATCGGGCACTACCGATGGCAGATTTTGTGAATGGAGAAATCGAATCTCTCCTTCGAGACAGTATAATTCGGAAATCTTCATCGCCATACAATTCGCCAATACACGTCGCACAGTGGCGCCCGTAGAGCAAACGAGGTTGCAAAAATCAAAATTTTCATGTGCGCCGACGAAGTTTTGAATAAACCCATGTTATAGGAAACTTTTCAACGATTTCAAATATGCTACTCTTAATAATATCACATTTTTAGTTTAGAAGATATAACCGTTCAAAGTTGACCGACTTTCGGTTTTCAAAAAAACACACAATTTTTAGTCAATTTGTTGCGATTTCAGGTGTAATATCACGAAAAATAGGTAACGAATCGCCTTATTTTTTGTTTGTATTGATTGATGTATTTATTAAATGTATAATGATAAAAAAAATTAGCTGTTTGCTTTGTGTTTCTCCTGGTCACTATTTAAAAACTATCCGTTTTTTCACTGTTTTTCAACTTTGACGGAAAATAAAAAAAATCTTTGATTATTTCTTTACATAATTCAAAAGGTTTTATCTGCCCGTACGTGCCCGTTTGGCTTCTAGAGGTAAAAAAGGTTAAAAAGGCATGGTTGCAGAAATTGTATGGCGTGCATCCCTTACATGTTTTGACTGACAGTAGTTTGATCTAATAGTTTGAAAATTGCATTTTAACTCGGTTGTCTACCTGTGAGCCTCTGCCAAAGTCTACTCCCAATATTCTGTTACAGACACAGGATGCACAAAAAACTACTCATTGAAATTCGCAGGTACGCACCTCACTTAAAAATTACTTTGGAGTACAAATGGTCAAGAACAATATTGACTTATGGTCCCTCCAGGTAGGCACAAATCTTATTTAGACATGAGCATAATATCAAAATTGCATAACTCAGCCTAAATCCATATGTATGCAGGGAACAGGTAAATTTTTAGGCATGGTAGCATAAGCCTATATATTGCAAAATAAGCATAATGCCTGGATTAGTCTACGACTGAAAGTTGGCGCAACAAGTACTGAAACCATGGCGTTAAACAATTTAAAATTATTTGAACTGTTTAGAAGGTCAACCACACCAAAGTTTTTCACGGAAGCTGCTTTAGAAGAACTTGATAGCTTATACGGAAATATTGAGAGAAGCGAAATTATAAAAAATAATTTCTATCTGATATAAGCAAATATTAAGGCAAAATGGGTGAAATCTAATCGAACCATTCAGAACTTCAACTCCAAATACGAGGACTGGCTTAATGAAGACACCATCCTGGATATATTGGCAGTAGATAAACCCACCACATCAACCAGAGGGGCAAAAGGAAGGCAAAAAAAAGTATTGAGAAGTGTTCAATTTTCACAAGAAGGAGGAAACTTGCCGATGCCACCAATGACTTGACCACGAAACATTTATCGGACGCGCTGTCTATTAAATATAGAAAGGATAGTGAAAGAGTTAAGTCGCAGATTACAAAATCTGTTGCTGATGCAAGCCCACTGCGACTAAAAAGGATTAAGGAAAGCATTCCCACGCCCACAAACGCACACATTAAAAAGTATGGTTCAGAAGAAGCATTGGCATTGTTTATGGACTTACAACTTTCCAAAGAAAAATATGAGATACTATGGGCATCCTTGATGCGACACGGGGCTGACGTTTTACCAGGATACAAGCATATTACGCAAGCCAAAATAAATTCACGACCACTGCATACGAAATTTACGGAAGTCTCTGTGAAAGCCAATCTGCAGGATCTCAAGGGCCATACAGCAAAACGGTTGTTGGAGAGTCTTCCTGAAAATGAGGTGAAAATCCTTCCTGAGAAACTGACATTGATCAGCAAATGGGGCTGCGATGGATCATCCGGACAAAGCGTTTATAAGCAAAGGATATCTTCCGATGACGCTACAATATCGGACGGAAATATGTTTATGGCATCTGTTGTTCCTTTGCGGCTAAAATCTGATGTTTCCTTACACTGGAAAAATCCACGTCCGTCATCAGTGCATTATTGCCGACCAATAATGTTTCAGATTGCAAGGGAATCGGCAGAACTCATAAGGACCACGGTGAAGGACATTGAAGAACAAATAAGCAAGATTAAGCCTACAAAGCTGCAAATTGGAGAAGGAAAATATATTGAATGCAATTACGAGTTCCACCTGACCATGGTTGACAGAAAAGTCGTAAACGAACTGACAGGAACAACCTCAACATTGTCATGCCCGATTTGCAAAAAGAGTCAGAAGAACTTTGGTAATTTAAACGATTCTACAAACGAGGAGAATTACGAATATGGAATGTCACCATTGCACGCAAGGATAAGGTGTATGGAGTTCTTGCTAAAACTGGCGTATACCCTACCACAAGAGGAGGAAAACTTCGATAAAAATACATCAATAAAGGATAAGGACAAGATCAGAAAGAAGCAAATACAGGATGCTTTTTTTAAACAAGTTGGACTAAAAGTAGACTGTCCCAAGCACGGATACGGTAACCCAAACGATGGAAACACTTCTAGGAGATTTTTTGAAAATGATGAGGCAGTAACTAGAATCACTGGAATTGACAATCAAATCGTGAAAAGATTGGGAACGATCTTGAATGTTTTAAACTGAAAAGAAAATGTCAATTCTACAAAATATGGAGAATATGCATCGAAAACTGCATCTCTTTTAGCAGAAATGTATCCACAGAAGAAGTTGACCCCGACCGTCCATAAAATATTGGCGCATGGCAAAGATATAATTGGGTACCAGTCTTTGACAATTGGAGAGATTTCTGAAGAAGCACAGGAGTCTCTTAACAAATTTTATAAAAAATATAGATTGAAGAACACATTCAAAGCATCAAGGGTAAAGCAAAATGAGGACCTCTTCAACATGTTGGCAGCATCTTCCGATCCACTTATTTCTTCCCTGCGGCATGTGATGTCACGAATAGAGTTAGAAAATAATTATAGTTTAGAAATGATTAGTCTTTTAGATATACCTTCTCTTACGAATTGTGATGAATATTTTACAGAAAATTGACAAAATAAATTTAAAAAAGAAGTATTTTTTTTTTAATTTATTGGGTAATAATTTAGAATATAAAACCCTAAAGAAAAAAAATAAAAACAATCTAAATTGATTTTTCTACAAATTTTAACTTTGATAACCCATAAGTAGGCCCCTACAAAGCGTAGCACCCTTTCCAAATGCTCATTTCATAGGCTGAACAGATATCTATCATATGCTGTTTAAACTGTTCAATTATGTTATTCGGTTCAAAAGATATGATTTTTGCAACGAAAAAACTAAAATGGCGCCACTGTGCGTCGTTGGAAAGAAGGGTGTGGACGAAAAGGGAAATCCGAACCATAGACTAGTCATCGATTTTCGAAAACGCAATGAAAATACCATAGACGATAAATATGCCTGTGGAGTGTGGTTTGGGGTCATTATTTCAGCATGTTGCAATATATTTGATAGACATGTTATATATCGTTGAATAAATAAATATGCCTTCTTTAGCAATATATATAACAATAAGTGAAACTCAAAAATTTTCGGAACACTTTATCAAAAAAACCAAAAAAAACGAAAAACCATAGTTTTTCTATATTTTTTTCTAAAATTTGAATATAAATATCTCAAAAACTATTAACGTTATCAAATTGTTTTTTTGAAGAGTTTTAAATAATTTAAATGCCGTTCTGAATCAATAAACAGAATATAAAAATAACTAATCTTAATATGTTTTTTATGTTAACAAAAAAAAATTCGTATGAAAGTTTGACTTTTTTTCACCATTTAAGCCCTGACCACGTTTAGGCAACGGCGGTGAATTTTATTGGGGCAAATAAATAAAAATATTTGGAGCTTTAATACTGCGGTGAAATTGAATTGAAGAAATCGAGCGGATATTTTTGTATTAACTTTTAAAATTTAGTTTTTTTTTTTTTTAAATTTCCCAATTTCGTCCAATGCTGGACGTAGGGTGCATGTCCAAAAATATTAAAAATTTCGCTTGCAACCATTCTTGAAGCATATTCTTTTAAAATATGTAGAATAATATATACATGTTTTACCAAGGTTGTGAGAAAAAAGTGAAAGAATGAAGGGTATTTTTTGGCAAAAATTTGCAATTTTTAGAACCTGATTCAAAAAGTCAACTTTAAGATTTTGTGCTCACTAAACGGTTTGAAATAATTCAAAAATACTTCAACGTATTTTTTTAAAAAGTACTGGCTATCGCCGCATATTTTTAGATTTTTTTTTATCTATTTTAATAAAAATGTTATTTGCGAAAAACCAAGAAAGAATTTGGTGAAAAGTTCAAATGTTGATTTTTAAAATCAAATATTTTTGTTCAACATAATAAAGCTGTCCCTCCAGGTTCCCTCGTAAATATTACGCATTATTATTATTATACATTGAATTTATTGAATTATTAAGTATTATCAGTATTATTGTGAATGATCGCAAGCTGTCACCTTTCATATACAACTACGTTGTAAGAGATTACTTTCTCTTATCCTTTAATGTGACATTTACTACATTTTTTTCTTATATTTTTAAGTAGGCAACCTCGCATGAGAAGTGAGTTTCCGGCACTTTTTTTTTTTTTGATATATATCGTCCAGCAGCTCACTACTTACGCACCCGGCTTTGCCTCATATATATTACGAATATTTTGGATTACATTTTTTTTGGATTTTTGTACCCTCACAATTAATCACCCGATTTTGTATTTTGGAGTGGAACCATTTGGGAACAATAAACGCCTGTCGGAAGCATAAACTCCCATTTTTTTGTTTTATTCACCTTGGAGACCAATAGCCATGTAAGTAGTGTGATATCAAACGTAGTGCATACCGATAAACCCCTCAATTCCCTAAAATTACATTCTAAACGTTCTTAGAATTGTCTCACCCCTGCATATTATCACTCCCGATAATCTTTCTCATTCTAGAGTGGACCTCCCGTCCACTTTATACGTATTTAAACCCCAAGTAGCTACATCTCGTAGCAATTGATTAGTTGAATAATATTCATGGTCCTTCGAAAATTTTTGAATTATGTAAAATAGAACAAAAATAAAAATAATTAAATTTGATCATCCCGAAAAATAGTCTAATAAATTCCCAAATTTATTAATTGGTAATGCGATCCCCAGCGGTGTAACATCGCTGTTGTCCATTAGCACATTAAAAGTAATCATTATTCACTCTCGTTGACAGTCTCGTCGTCAGCAGCCATCTTAAAATTGAAAACGAATAAAGGTGTCCGAGTGAGAAGTATCGTGGAAATTTATAAATTTAATAAAAATATCCATAGAAAAAAAATCTTCTTAAAAAGAAAAAAATAACAAATAAATAAGTTGTAGAAAGGCGTAAAAGGAAGTGGTTTTGTGTTAATAATAAAACGAAAGTTAATGAAAATTGAAACAAAGAAGAAAGCACATCTTTCGCGTTGTGGTACACAAAATTGTGATTTTTTTTGGTTTTGCATTCGTTTAAAAAGTGACCATTTTAAAAAAAGAGGAGAAATAAAAACTTAGATTGCAATAAACAATGCAAAATAAAAAATAGGCCAAAAACGAAAGAACAGCAACAAAATCAAGACGAGCGAACAAGAAGACATCAAACTCCATTAGAGGAAAAGGTGAGCAATAAATAATTGTACATTAAACATAAATTTAATAAAGTGCGATCGAAAAGTACTTAAAATTAAATAGGAAAACTTAAAATTTTATAAAGCGATATACCTACCCTTATTAGTCGTGTTTGCTTGTTTGTACACTCTCGTGTGTTCGGTAATTACCGAAATTATAATTTACGGCTCGTCATCATTCCAACATCGTCAATTACTTGCCACAAAAGAATTTTTCTAAATCAAAGAAGTTTTAGTTTCAAATCTAACCTATCATTATTGAATTAAGTTTGTTATATCTAAAGTGTATAATAATTGCTGTGTATAAAGTATAAGAAAACAGTACAGAAGAATAAAACTAGAGAACAGTGTAAAAGGAATACAAAGTATATTCGAAAAAGGTTATACAGCACGGTCACTAACCAAGGCAAAAACTCGATACTGTTCTCAACTATTACGAAACACATACACAAACCAATATAGAAGCTTTACACAGAGTGGAGAAAAACAATTAAAAATTACAAGTGAACTCAAAACAGGGGGTCCCAACCTCTGAATAAATTGTACCAAAACCAAATATACTGAAAATAAGTTGATGTACAATCCCTATATGATTGGAAATTAATGCATCTTCCTGATAATAATTTTGCCACACTTCATTGGACATTTTCAAAAAAAAAAAAATAAAATATTGCCACGGCAATAAAACTTTAAACTTAATTTCTTTTTTTAATTTTAAGATCACAAATATTGGGAAAAAGAAACATCGAACTTGAAAACAAGCAACGAAACAAGTACAAGTGCAACAACACAACATAAAAGAACGACACTAACATTGAAGTTGAATCAAGTCACTATATTCCAAGAGAAATACCACGACACCATTTTGTATATAGGGATACTTATGCAGCAAGTCCGTAAGTTAACGAAAATATAAGAACACTACAATAAGTATTTAATTACACAACATCGAAAACACATTTTACACATATTTCTAGAACATTATTTACAAGTCATAAATAATTGGCAATTTTGGATAAAGCAATTAATTTTGTTTCTTTTAAACAAAACAAAAAAAAAAACAATACATAATAAAATATCATCCACAATTTCATTTTGGTTTGAATAAAGCATTATTCACATACATTTACATTTATCGGTTTTCCCAGTGAACATTTCGATCATTAAATGCAAATTAATTACACAATTTCTCAAATTTGGGCTGTATACCTCTATTGCGATTAAATTTGCATTTACATATTTCGTAATGAACATTTAGTGAAAAAATATACAATTTTACAAATTTGCACATATTAATAATCCCTACATTTCATTTTGATTTGAATAAATCATTATTCACATAC
Source organism: Cordilura impudica (assembly GCA_963682025.1). Lineage (NCBI taxonomy): Eukaryota > Metazoa > Arthropoda > Insecta > Diptera > Scathophagidae > Cordilura > Cordilura impudica. The sequence goes on from OY821521.1 coordinate 125,749,350, forward strand.
AATTACATTTATTGGTTTTCCCAGTGAGCATTTCGATCATTAAATACAAAATTAAATACACAAGTTTACAAATTTGTGCTGTATACCAGTATTGCGATTAACTTTGCATTTATATATTTATTACTAAACAGTTAGTTTACACATTTGCTTATATTAGTTATCCCTACCTTATAATAAAGGAAACAAAGAGCTGATCATAAGCTTTTATTGTCATCCCTCGGTCGGGATCCCTATAGCGTTATAAATTGTAGAGCGATTAAATTTACATTGACATAAATCCCTATTTTCTCAACTTTAATAAGATCCCTCGGTTTGATACCTATCTCGTCATAAATTTTTCGGAATTTCGAGTTAATTCCCATATCCCTTAAACTCGATAACGTTAGTTTCGAAATGGCTGACCAGTTTATTTTTGATTCCGATGACCTAGTCACATTTTGTTCTGACTTCGATCACAGTCCCATTGAAGATTTCACTGATTCCCTATTAGATGTCAACCTACAGGACCTCAACGATAGATGGAGTCAAGCTCAAAAATCTTACAGAGCCCTCTGTACTGTGAAGGATGAGGAGGTTGACAGGAATTTTACAGAGTCAGCTAGAGGTAAATTTGCAGTGTGTACTAGGTCGTTTCATAAATGCAAGGCAAAAATTTTGGATTTGCAAAAGCCAATTGTGGTTGCCCCCTCTTCCCAAGCACTTGAGGGCACCCGAGATTCGGAATTATCCGACCAAAACTTTGACTGTATCAAAGTCCCCCCTTGTGATACAGAGTTATTCTATGGGGGTTATGAAGAATGGCCAGCATTTCGTGACATGTTCACTGCCCTATATATAGAACGCCCCAGAATGTCCCCAGTACAAAAACTGTACTATTTAAGGCTAAAGGTTGAGGGACAAGCAGCTGGTATAGTTAAAAAATACAAATTAAGTGCTGAAAATTTTGAACTTGCATGGCAAGCCCTTAAGTCCCGTTACGAAAATCGGCGAATACTGGTTGATAACCAAATCAAAATACTACTTAATCTCAAACAAGTCTCATTTGAAAGTAGCGAGGCCCTCCAGGAAATTCAATCGACAATAAACGACTCTATAGCGGCCCTGAAGTCCCAAAATATCAAAATAGAGGACTGGGACCCCATAATAGTGTACCTGTGTTCAACCAAACTTCCTCACGAAACCCTCTCACTGTGGGAACAATCCCTTAAATCCCACAAAGATCTGCCTAAATGGTCTGAAATGAATTTATTTTTGTCAAATAGGTACGAAGTAGTTGAAAGACTCAGTAGCATCCAAGGAGTCAAGCCCCCATCCCGCAGAAAACACGAATCTGAAGTAAACACCTTCAATACTGAGAGTTTAACGCAATATCCCTGTCGAATCTGTAAACAAAGCCATTCCCTGAAAAATTGTCAAGAATTTAAAAATCTTGATCCCCAGTCACGAAATGAATTCGTCTCCAAAAACAGAATCTGTCTTAACTGTCTCGCATATACTCACCTCCGAAAAGATTGTTCAAGCAAATATACCTGCACTTTCTGCAAAAAGAATCACCACTCACTGTTACATTTCCCAAAATCAAGTCCTCCGGCCTCAGTAGACAAACAACGTACTCATTATGAGCCACATGATACTTGGCCGAGTACCTCAGCCCAAGCCCAAGCATCTGCTCACTTCTCATGCATGAGCCATATCTCTTCTGGAAACACTTTGCTCCCCACTGCAATAGTGAATGTCGAAATTCAAGGTGAGTTTTTTAAGACTCGAGCGTTTCTAGATCAAGGGTCAGAACAAACATTTATCTCAAAGAAGCTTCAACAGCGATTCATGCTCCCCACAGAGTCGAAGAGGTTTCAAATTCGCGGTATAGGTGGTAATGTTGTCGGAAACTCTAGTTCTCTATGTAACCTCACATTATTTTCTCCAAAATGCAATCTTCGTGTGAACATAGAGGCCATAGTAGTTCCGAAGATAACCAGATTGATGCCTAGTGTTCCCATTTCACAAACAACTCTCCCGTTTGATGATATTAAAGAATTTGATCTCGCTGATCCCGATTTCCATTCCCCGGCTCATGTGGACTTGCTACTGGGTAGTAATGTCATCCCGGAGCTCTTATTAGATGGCGTTAAGAAGGTGTGTAGTTCACTACTCGCACAATCTACTGTATTTGGTTGGATCATAAGTGGCCCGATCTCAACAACAACAGTCTCTAATTTTCCAATTGAAGCCACTGAAATCCCTAAGGATCCGATAGCCGAACAGTTAGAACTTTTTTGGAAACAGGAAGAAATAACTTTTAGAGGGTCACTGTCGGCAGATGATGAATTTTGCGAATCTCTTTATTCAAAGACTACTACACGTAGCTCAGAAGGTCGATATATAATAAAACTTCCCTTTAAGTCCTCATTTCCCCGTGATATGCGTCTCGGATCATCTCGATCTCAAGCAATGTCACAATACCTCTCAGCTGAAAAATCGTTGAAATCAAAGCCCGATTTGTCGGAAACTTATCGCAGAGTTTTAAAAGAATATATCACATTAGACCATATGACACCTACCCATTGTTTCGAAATATCTTCTCCTGATTCTTTTAAATCATTTTACTTACCACATCACGCAGTGGTCAAACCCGAGAGTCGAAGCACAAAGGTCCGAGTAGTTTTTAATGCCTCAAAACGAACAACTTCGGGCAAGTCTCTAAATGATGTTCTCCACGTCGGTCCCACCCTACAAGCTGACCTTATGATATTAATTCTAAATTGGAGACTCTACAAATTTGTTTTTAACGGTGATATTGAGAAGATGTATCGCCAAATTCTCGTTCACGACGATGACTCTCAATATTAAAGAATTTTATTCCGCAAAAATCCCAACGGTCCCGTACAAGATTATGCATTAAACACGGTCACGTTCGGAGTTAATTGTGCCCCATATTTGGCCATTCGAACACTTATTCAATTGGCCAATGACTCTGAAACTAAATACCCTCAAGCCTCTCATATCTTGAAAAAGGAAACTTATGTCGATGACATATTGTCAGGATCTCATGACCTGCAATCCTCTCTCAGCGCTTTGTCTCAGGTAATTGCTATTCTCAAATCAGCTGGATTTCCTCTTAAGAAAATTACCTCAAATTGCGCCGAAATCTTAGCATCTGTTCCCCAAGATGATATTCTCGAAACTGACTTTCTTAAATTCCAAGAGTCCAGTACTACCAAAACTCTTGGTATTCAATGGAATGCTCTGTCCGACTGTTTCTCTTATACAGTTGAAGCTCCAGTTCCTGCTGAATCCATTACAAAGAGAAAAATTTTATCCTCAGTCTCTAAACTTTTCGACCCAGCCGGCTGGATCTCTCCAGTAATAATGCAAGCGAAAATCTTATTGCAACAGCTGTGGCTCGAAGGAAATGATTGGGATGAGTGTGTAAAACCCCACACACTAGCCAAATGGAATAATTTTGTTGAAAATTTGAACTTTATCTCCCAATTAAAAATATCTTGTTGGGTTGACTTCGGCCCCAGAAGATTAACTCAATTGCACGGCTTTTGCGATGCGTCTGAGAAAGCTTATTGTGCAACTATTTATATCCGTATAATTAATGAAGACTCTGTTTCATCTCACCTGTTGGTTTCTAAAGGGAAAGTGGCTCCAATTGAACCGGTTTGCCTCCCAAGATTAGAACTTTGCGGCGCCGTTCTACTTTCCAAGCTAGTCAGGAAAATTGTTTTATCCCTACCAATTTACAACTACGACCTTTATCTCTGGTGCGATTCATCTATAGTCTTAGGCTGGTTAGAAAAGCCTCCCTGCACATGGAAGACGTATGTAGCTAACCGGACAGCTGAAATAATAAGAAATGTTGGAAATATTTCATGGCGTCACGTACGATCAGCTGACAACCCTGCAGATCTAGGGTCTCGTGGATGCAACCCTCAGGATCTTCTCAACAACCCTCTATGGTGGCATGGGCCAGTCTGGCTTTTAAAAACTCCCGAAGAATGGCCAAAGTCCATAGTTGCTTACGAAAATTCCCCCGAGGCAAAGAAAATTGAAGTTTTCCATACATTAATAGAAGAAGGTGATATTTTAGACCGCTTCTCAAAATGGGACAGAGCCATTCGAGTCATCGCATATGTGTTACGATTTTTCTCAAAAATATCGAAAACGTCAAACCCCAAAATCGATTTCGATTTCCTTTCAATTGGTCACCATGAATTTCTCAGCGTGAGAAATCGTTTAATCGCTCTCACACAAAAAACTTACTTTCCCAAAGAATATGAATCTCTTCGAAATTCGAAGAATGTTTGTAAAAAGAGTTTCATGTACTCGTTAAACCCCTTTTTAGATAACAATGGCATAATTAGAGCTAATGGTAGGATATCCAATTCCACCATTTCCTACAATGAACGTTACCCCATCATAATGCCGGCAAAATCAAAATATTGCGAATTATTTGTCACTTTTACGCATAATCTCCTTATGCATGCCGAGCATAATCTTATGATAAGAGCGGTTCAAAATTAATACTATGTCTCGAGGCTCAAATCTTCTATAAAAAAGTGCATCAGAAGTTGCAAAGTATGTGTGCTCTACAAACAAAATTTACAATCTCAAATGATGGCTGCCCTTCCCCTTGATAGGAGCACATTTTCTCTCCCATTTTCAATCTCTGGAGTAGGCTTTGCTGGCCCGTTCGCAACAAAAACCTCTATCCTCCGAAATGCTCCGTACCACAAAAGTTACGTATGCCTTTTTGTTTGTTTTAGCACCAAAGCTCTACATCTCGAGCTATGCTCGTATTTAACCTCAGGGTCCTTCCAAGCCGCTTTCACCAGATTTATTGGTCGCCGTGGATTGCCTAAAAAATTTATGTCTGACAATGGAACTAATTTCGTTGGTGCTGAACGTGCTGTTCGCCATGAATTTCGAGAGTTTCTCAAAACCGCCTCGAAGGATGTAGCCGAAAAATACGTCTCTCAGGGATTTCAATGGTCCTTTATCCCCCCAAATGCCCCTCACATGGGTGGATTAGGCCGGCGTGAAATCCTTTAAAACCCACTTCAGGAAAGTGGCTCAAAATCAAAAGTATACCTTTGAAGAGTTCACAACCCTTTTGACCCGAATCGAGTCAGTATTAAATTCTCGACCCCTATCTCCCATGACGGATGACCCTAATGAATTGTTAGCACTCACTCCCGGGCATTTTTTAATTGGAGCTCCACTCTTAGCACCTCCCGAAGTTTCCACTGACACCAAATCTTTAAAAGATCGTTGGGAAAGATTAAAATCTCTTCACCACCAATTTGCCCAACGGTGGAAAGATGAATATCTGAAGGAACTCCAGCACAGATACAAATGGCAACAACAAGAGGAAAACTTGAAAGTTGGCCAGCTGGTCGTCGTAAAAGATGATCTCCTCCCTCCCCACGAATGGCGGTTAGGTCGCATTAGCCAAATTTATGACGGAAATGACGGTCTCGTCCGTGTAGCTGACATAAAAACTCACGTTGGTATTATTACTAGGCCTATTGTTAAACTTTGCGTTCTCCCTACTGAACCATTACCAAAGTTTTAATACTTACACACTTAGCTCTAGTCCACACATTCACCACACCTCACCTACACTTGCCATAATCATTTTTTTCATAAATTAGTTGTTTCCCATACTAACATTTATTTTATTTCACAGGACACCAAGAAACCCCAGTATTCATCAGTGTCTCATTTGTAGACGGTTTCACCCCCTGCGTTATTGCAAAAGGTTTTTGTCAATGAGCATTGAAGGTCGCAAGCGAGTCGTACGCCAACACGGCTATTGTGGCAACTGTTTGGCACGGTCCACAACAGCAATGAGTGCTCATCAGCAGAAGTGTGCCAAAAATGCGGCTGGGCTCATCGTACCTTGTTGCATGCAGGCCACCGTCGAAATTTACATCAAACTGTTGACCGTCAACGACTCCAACCCAGGCCCCAGGTAAATCCACGTCGACGTGCATCACCCCAACACCAAAATGCACCACGGCAGGGTCAACAACGACCACGTAGTCAACGGGTGCAACGTAGCCAGCAACCTTCCAGAACTCCACAACAAAGGTCCTCTCGACCATACGAGCGTCAGCAACCAGATGTCAACCGCGAAACGAGCAACGCATCCTCTAGCCCTCGAAGAATCCTGCGTGGAGCCTTACGGGCATTGGCTCGGCTTGCAAAAAGCCTTTAAAAGTGTATATTGGTCTTGTAGACCAAGGGGCCCAGGATGTTCAACAAAATAAAGCTGTCCCTCCAGGTTCCCTCGTAAATATTACGCATTATTATTATTATACATTGAATTTATTGAATTATTAAGTATTATCAGTATTATTGTGAATGATCGCAAGCTGTCACCTTTCATATACAACTACGTTGTAAGAGATTACTTTCTCTTATCCTTTAATGTGACATTTACTACATTTTTTTCTTATATTTTTAAGTCGGCAACCTCGCATGAGAAGTGAGTTTCCGGCCCTTTTTTTTTGATATATATCGTCCAGCAGCTCACTACTTACGCACCCGGCTTTGCCTCATATATATTACGAATATTTTGGATTACATTTTTTTTTGGATTTTTGTACCCTCACAATTAATCACCCGATTTTGTATTTTGGAGTGGAACCATTTGGGAACAATAAACGCCTGTCGGAAGCATAAACTCCCATTTTTTTGTTTTATTCACCTTGGAGACCAATAGCCATGTAAGTAGTGTGATATCAAACGTAGTGCATACCGATAAACCCCTCAATTCCCTAAAATTACATTCTAAACGTTCTTAGAATTGTCTCACCCCTGCATATTATCACTCCCGATAATCTTTCTCATTCTAGAGTGGACCTCCCGTCCACTTTATACGTATTTAAACCCCAAGTAGCTACATCTCGTAGCAATTGATTAGTTGAATAATATTCAATTTTTTAAACCATAAGTGATAACTAGGTAGTATAAGCATGTTTTTGTTAATAATTTAATGGTTATTGGAAAAATTTAAAAAACGTAAAAATCGCTTCATATTTATAAAAGTTACAAGTTTTGAAAGCATTTTCCACCTCGAGGTGGTCGACTTTGGCACCCTGTAGCTCACCCTGTGTTACAACAGGGTATCTCAAAAATAAATATTTTGAAAGCCTATATCCTTGACTACAATCGCCTAGAATATACTATTCCAATCCAACCAATAGTTTAGAAGGTCCAGACTTATTACCACTTTTTTTTTGGTTTTGAACCACTGTGGACCGTCTCGTTGTTCAATCTTTTATTTTCTGTCATTTCAAATTAAACTTAAATTCTAACTTACGCTAGAATACAATTAAGCGCGTGGGTAAACATGGAAGCACTGCAAGTTCCCACACAGGTAAATTATTAACTAAACATAAATATATTATATTACAGTTCGAGAAATAAATGTTTCTTACGCTAAAGTTCAGTGTGTGTGGATATCGTTGCTGTTATTTAAAATCGGTTAATGTTACCATTTAGTTACCGTACTGAAGGTATGGTAACTAAGACTTATCAAACACACTACACCTCCCTTTTTCAGAAAAAGTATGACCAGTGATCAATTGCTCGTTCGTTAATATTATTATTTATTTATTTTATACTTAAATTTAATTTAGTCTAAACAAAATTATTAAAAAATTTTGTGATTGTTTGTTCATTCTTTAATATTATTATTTATTTATTTTATACTTAAAGGTAATTTAGTCTAAACAAAATTATTTAAAAATTTTATGACTGTTCTTGGTTTGGTTGTTTTCCTTCCCCTTTTTAAGACAATCATAATATTTTTTTTTTTTTTTGAATTTTAAATTTTGTTTTTATTATTCAAATATCAGTTAATTTTAATTTATTGATGTTATAAGTAGTCTAATTCTTATATTTAGTTTAGTGTATAATTTAATTATTTTAATTGTTTAATTTCTATATATTTACTATATCTAATTATTTTAATTTTTACTAAATTTCCTTAGCCTATTTCTATGTACCTTGACCGTTTTACCGTCATCTAGGGGTAATATGCAATTTCCCGAATTGTCAATTTCCTTAACTGTATATGGGCCCTTAAATAAATTTTCTCCTAAGTGAACATTGATTTCTATCATACTTATGGCGCGCTGTTGTGCCTGTTGAAGCCTATACTTTACTTCATTCTCATATGCTTCTACGTTATACAGTGGGTCTACTACATTCGAATCAAGAAATTTTAGATCAGGAGTGTTCTTGCCAAAGACCAACTCATATGGACAATAACCATGAACAGTGGATGGTGTCGTATTGAAGCAAAACGTGCAGTATTTGAACCATTCGTCCCAATCTGTTCTGTTCAATGAAAGGTATGACCGGACATACTCATTGAATGTTCTGTGAGATCTTTCTATTGTACCTAGAGTTTGGTGATGGTAAGCTGTTGATGTGATATACTCAATGTTCAACAGCTGACAAAGTTCCTGCAGGGTCTGATTTTTGTATTCAGTTCCCATATCAGTTAGAATCCTACGCATAGGACCATAAATTAAAATAAAATTCAAAAATTTATTATTATCATTGGTTATTATCATTGGTTCCTTTGTCTTAGGTTGTGATTTATTAGTCTGGCATTGTTTACATTTCTTTATGTAATTACGGATGTCTTTAGACATTCCGTTCCGAAAATATTTTTCTCCCAATTTTGCCATCATTATTGCTATTCCTGGATGACCGGCGTATAACGGATCGTTGTGATATTGCTCCAATATTTCATTTTTCTGCTCGTTATCAGTTATTCTAATTCTCCTTGGCGTTAACGCTATTATCAAATTCCTTAATTCTGTGTTCGCTATGCTTTTTCATGATGATATGGTGTTGAGAATCTTTGTTCAATTTTCAAAAATTCACATATTTTCTTCACTAACTGATTTGTAAACTCGGTTCCTCTATCAGATTTAGTTGCTTTAAACATTCCATATTTCATTATCATGTTCTCAGTTAGCGCTTTGGCTACATTTGTGGCCTCTTTTGTCTCCATATGACAAGCTATCAGATATTTTGCCAGTTCACTTTGTATGGTAAGAATATATCCGTAATGTTGTGATGGTCTTAAAGGACCTACTGTGTCAATTACAAGTGTGTTGAACCTTTGGTTTGGTGTGTCAGTTTGACGTAATTTCTCTTTTGTGTGTCTTGTTTATTTCTTGCTTTGGCATTCCTTTACCATTTTCGACATGTTCTTCCATATGTATTTCTTTTTCAATCTGAGTGTAGTTTTTCTAACTCCAAAATGTCCTCCACATGGCGTGTTGTGATACAATTTTGTTAATTCTTTCCTTTTGCAGTTGTTCATTATCTTTTGAGGATTGCTGTATACTAATATTTCGACGTCGATATTCTTATTTTTATTCCATATTTGTTTAATTTTTTCGCGGGGTACTTTTAGATACTTCGTTACCTTTCTCTAGTGCATATCATTTATAATTTAATGTTGTCAAAGCAGATTGTTGTTTCTCCAAGATTCTATCCAAGTAACATGGATTTTCGTTACATCTGACGCGCGTTTCATTTATGACTTTATCGTCTTCGATTTCAATTATATTATTTTCATTTTCTTTCCTGTACAGCTTCTTATTGGATTATTCGATGTACCTGAATAGCATGAATTGCCACTATATCCTATGCGCATATTAATATTCTTATTTCCATTCCTATTATTTTTATTAGTCGACTTTTTTCAAATATAAATTTAATTTTTCTTATTTACAGCTTTGTTGTTTTTATACCCTATACCACTATGTGGTTTGGGTATAATGACTTTGTGCTGCTGTCTGTAACTACCAAAAATATTTGACCTAGACCCATCTTTTATTATACTGATCGAATCAGAATCACTTTTTGAGTCGATTTAACAATGTCCGTCCGTTCGTCCGTCCGTCTGTGTGTCCTTGTAAACCTTGTAATCAAACTACAGGTCGCAAATATGAATATATTTTGATGAAATTTAGTACACTAGCTTTCATCGGCCATGGAATGAACGCTATTGAAATTGGTGTGAATCGGTCCATGTTCAGACCTAGCCCCCATACAAATGACCCCTATGAAATCGACATAAATTGCCATATTATCCAAATTGTCGTATAGATCCTAGTCAAATTGGGTTTGCATGTGTTTATTACATCCATTAATGAGTAGTCCAAAAATGATCCCTATGGGACAACTCTTAGTTATAGGCCCCATATAGAGCTGCTTCCCGATCTTCACTTAAATCTATCAAAAAACAAAAATATTTCACTGATTCATCTCAAATTTTGTTTGTATATATTTTTGCAAAATACAAGAGACTTTGCCAACCATGGTTCGGATCGGTCCATTTTTGGACCTAGTCCCAATGTAGACATAGCATCCAATATGAACTTTTTCATATCTGCAGCCAAAAAAATATATAAATATGCCACTCAAATTTGGTTTATGCTTATTTTCTATATCCAATTAGTTGGGCCTAAGAGATAGGGTCTCTCAACGCATGGTATAGGGTATCGTATAGTCTGTCTAGACCGACTATAATTTTCTTACTTGTTTGTATCACTTTTATTCATTGTCATTGCTCTAGTCATCACCAGCGTTTTCTTCATTGATTCGTCAATCATAGGATGTATCACACTTTTTAGAATATCAGAGTCTATTCTTACCCTCGACAGTGCGTCTGCATTTGTATTGTTGCTGCCCTTTTTATATATTATATCAAAATCATAATCGGATTATTCTATGCGTATTCTCGTCAATTTTGGGTTCGGATTTTTGTGTGAAAATAACGAAACGAGTGGTCAATGGTCAGTCACCATTACAAATTTTCTGCCAAATAGGTATGGCCTGAAAAATATACCCCAATGTATTCCGAGTAACTCTTTCTCTATTGCCGGTTTATTTCGTTCGTGTTTATTAAGTGAGCGACTGGCATATGATATTGATCTGTCTTCACCAATTTCTCTCTGTGTGCTCCTAATGCAATATCAGATGAGTCTGCTGTCAATATGAATGGTCTTTTGAAATCAGGATATTGTAAAATTGGTGGACTTATTAATTTCTGTTTCAAATTTTCGAATGCATTTTGACATTGTTCTGTCCATTGAAACTTCATTCCTTTCCTCAATAGTTGATTTAGACAGCTTGCCATGTCTGCGAAGTTTTTGATAATTCGCCTGTAATAGTTACAAAATGCTACGAAACTCCTTACTTCGTCAGCATTTGCAGGAATTGGGTACTTCGTCATTGCTTCAAATTTTTCTGGATCAGGTTTTATTCCATTTGGTGTAATTAGGTGTCCTAGGTCTACCACTTCATGTTTTAAGAAACAACATTTATTTGCGTTTAACTTCAGGTTATATTTTTGTAATCTGTCGAAAACTTTTATCAGATTTGCATTACGATGTTTCAGGGTGCATCCGAAAACTATTATGTCATCAACATATAGAAAAGCTTCAGATTCTAGACCTGATAATGCTATCGTCAACATTCGTTGAAAACTATTTGAAGATATCTCAAACCAAAAGCCAATCTTTTATAATGGTTATGACCGTCGGGTGTTGAAAATGCTGTGTATGGACGTGATTGATGATCTAATTCAATCTGGTGGAATGAACTTGTCATATCCAGTGTAGAAAAATATTTAGCTCTACCAAATTTGTCCAAAATATCTTCCAATCGTGTCAGTGGAAATTTATCATTTACAATCTTGTCATTCAGTTTACTAAAATCAACGACCAGTCTCCATTTTTTAAAGCTGTTTGTCCTTTCTTGGGAACTAGTAGCAATGGTACGTTATATGGACTTGTTGACGGTTCAATTATATTATCCTTTAAAAGTTTTTGTACCTGTGCATTTATCTCGCTTGTCTGTGCTTGTGGTTATCTGTAGTTTTTTATGTATACCATTGTTTCATCATTTAAATCTATAAGCTGTTCATTGAAATTATTGGTTGTTAATTCCTCACCGTCTGTGTGAAAAATTGATTGGTATTTTTCCAACATTTTTATCAATTCCTCATCATTATTATCCAGCTTCAAATCGACTAGTAATTTTTTGAATCGCTCATATGTGTATTCATTATTCTTTTTATTTATAGAGCATATGGCAGAGTTTTTCAATGCTATGGTTTCTATTTTCAAACTATTTACTATTATAACCTTATCCATTACATTCAATAGTTTTATATGCTGGTTTCCATCCTCAGGGATAATTGCGTTCACCAGTTATACGCCCTTCCTTCTTTCTCTATTTAGGATTGCCTGTCCTCCGTTAATTTTATTTCGAATGGGATTATGATTTCACTTCTTGGCGGTATTCTAACGTGATTAATGCTGACAGCAGCATTATGTATCGGTATTACGATAGTATCATCCGTTGTATCAAACGTTAGTATTATTTGTCATAGTCAACGTTGCATCGATATCTGGCCAAAAAATCTCGTCCCAGTATCCCATCGGTTTTTATCGAAAATCACTTGCAACTAAATGTACTTTATGTTTGATGGTTGTGTTATTAAATTTTATTTTCGCATCTATGGAACCCAATGATTTTATCTGTTCCTTCGAAATTCCTGTTAGGCAACAATAATCTTCTGGATCCTCTCGGTAACAGTATAAAAAATTCTCTTTGCACGGTGAGACATCCGCTCCTGTGTCTATCATAAATGTTTATGGGTGATCTGTTTCTAGTATGTGTAATTTAACGTAATTTTTATACCCTATACCACTATGTGGTTTGGGTATAATGACTTTGTGCTGATTTTTGTAACAACCAAAAATATTTGACCTACACCCATCTTTAATTATACCGATCGAATCAGAATCACTATCTGATTCGATTTAACGATGACCGTCCATCCGTCCGTCTGTGTGTCCATGTAAAGCTTGTAATCAAACTGCAGGTTGCAAATATGAATATATTTTGATGAAATTGGGTATTTGATCTTTAATCGGTTATGGGATGAACGCTATTGAAATTGGTGAGAATCGGTCCATGTTCAGACCTAGCCCCCATACAAATCACCTCTATGAAATCAACATATATGGCTATAAGATCCAAATTATCATACAAATCTTAGTCAAATAGGGTTTGTATGTATGTATTACATCCATTAATCAGTAGTCCAAAAATGATCCCTATTGTACAACTCTTAGTCATAGGCCCCATATAGAGCTGCTTCCCGATCTTCACTTAAATCTATCAAAAGACAAAAATATTGCACTTATTCTTCTCAAATTTTGTTTGTATATATTTTTGCAAAATACAAGAGACTTTACCAAACATGGTCAAGATCGGTCCATTTTTGGGCCTAGTCCCCATATAGATATAGCATCCGATATGAACTTTTTCATATCTGCAGCCGAAAAAATTAATAAAAATACCACTCAAATTTGGTTTATGCCTATTTATCCAGTTAGTTGGGCCTGAGAGGTAGGGTCTCTAAACGCATGGTATAGGGTATCGTATGGTCGGTCTAGACCGACTATAATTTTCTTACTTGTTAAGATCTGGAGATATGCTAAATATTTTTTTTTTCATCTTGGCTGAACTCCGGTTGTCGGGAGTTTCCCTGGTTCTGTATTTGGTTTACATTACAGTTTCTTCTGTTGTTAAAATTGCCTCTATTTCTGTAGTTGTTTCTCTAAAATTACTATTGTTATTTCTATTGAAACCATTATTATTATTTCTGTTGTTGTAATATGTGTTTCTGTTGTTGTTACCATTTCTAAATCCGTTACTGCTATTATTATTATTGCTGTTGTTGTTGTATCTTGTATTGTTATAATTGTTATTGTTACCATTGAATCTATTATTATTGTAACTGTTTTTAGTGTTGTTAGATCCGTTCATGTTATTTCTGTTCTTATTGAAGCTTTGACGCAAATTTCCGTTGTTATTGCGACCACGATTTCCATTTGCTCTACTGTTTACGCTCTGATATATTACTTGCCTTTCACGTCTTCTAGCTGTGAATCTTCTGCGATTCTTAATACTTCTGAAAAAGTGTTTACTCTATTTGCTTCGATGGTTGATATGATTTGTGGATCCCTTAAGCCACTTTTAAAAACTTTAAATGCCAAAGCATTATTTTTTCTGCATATTGCAGATCTGTCTGCTTCGACAATCTCCCCAATTTGCTCTTCATTTAACTCGCTTATCAGATACTCTATCATATCTACAAAACCTCTGATATTGTCACCTATCTGAATCGTATTCGTTAGTTTCTGTAGTAACTGATTTAGTGGGTTTGTAGGCTTTCTTCAACGCCAACGCCAACTCACTAACACTTGTCGGAACTGTTCTCACTTTTCCTGTACCGCAGTCTCATACATCAATTCGAGATTTGTTATAAAACTATACAATTCCTCCTTCTTTCCTGAAAATATAGGTACTAGTTTCGAAGTAGCTGATAATTCGTTCATGTCCATAATTGTCGTCATAATTACCTTTTCCTTCTTTTCAGTATCTTTCTTATATGTGTGATGTGTTAAAATCTCTAGTGCTTCCTCTTTTAGCTTTCTAAATTTGTCAACTATCTTTGTTCTGAGTTCCTCCGTGAATTCAGTTTTCGCTAAACAATATTCCAATTGTGTCTTTATTTCTGATATTTCTTTCTTTTTTGCATTTACCGTTTCTGTCGAAAATGGTTTCCCTATTGACTTCTTAGCGTTTACCACTATTGCTTCTAATTTCCTTATTAAATTTTCCATATGAGACAATGACAACTCAATTTTTCTTTTTTTTATTTAACAATTTTTTTTTTGGACTTTATTTTATATATTCATTAAAATAATATTTATTTTTCTAGCCTTTTCTATTGTTTGCTCCACAAGCTGTTGTCCAAAAAAAAGGGTTGTGGTAGTTCGACTGCCTGCTGTGCGTTGGCCACTTGTATTGTCTGTCGTTGATGATCGATGCTTATATAAAAACACAGTGGTTGCAGCTGGATATAAACTTGTTTTATTTGAATTTATACTTTAAAATAACTTTACAAAGAAACCTTGTGGTTCATTAAAAAGGGTAAAAAAATGAAGAGGCTGATGTTCGCCTTTTGATAGTGATGCTTTTTATGATGCACAAATCAGATGAAGTAAAAAAGAAAAAATGTGTTACAAAACACCGAGTTAACACATATACATACGCCGGCGGCAAAACTTCAACTTCATTGGCGGCCAAGAATATAATATCGTCGTACACGACACCAAAGCGCGTATTAGACGGTACGTAAACATACCGCCACCCTTGCGACGGTAGTGCAACAATTGATTGGACCACACCATAAAAATTAAATAATTGAAGTACTGTACAATTTTTACAATTGATATTAAGTATATAAAGGAAATGAACATTTAAATTATGAATGAAATTATACAAGTACAATGGTATGTAAAAAGAGTGAATGGAATATTTCAGTTGTGATAAGGAGAATAAAATTTAAAAAGGATTAATAATATAAAATATGAAAAGGCAAAAAAAAAAGGCCATGTCAATTGTTGTACTCGTATTCAGTGTAGTTGAGGTTTTCCAAAATAGGCATCACCAATCATCATTTGTTGAATAGTATATCGACGATGGACCAGAGTTATGGTAGTTCGTACTCGATGAAAAAATTATACCCTGATCGCATGTAGGTGGTGGCAAAGCGGGCAGCAATAATTGGTGATGAACAAAGTTTGTGCCATCATGAACTGCAAAATAGAAGAGTTATTAGTTCGTAAGATGTCAGAAGAGTAATAAAGAGATCGTGGCGTATGAGAGAAATAGAATTTTTCTAATTTATATGACGTGGTAAGAGGATCAATTTGTGAATTGGTCTCGTAATTGCACCATTTTGAGTTTTTATGTCAGCTACCCGTACTCTGCTATCTGCACCACGATAAATCTTAGTAATGCGACCTAAGCGCCATTCAGTGGGACAGAGCGGCTCGTTTCTAAGGACAACGAGGTCGTTCTCTTGTAGGTCGATTTGAGGGAATTTCCATTTATTACGCTTATGCAATTCTGTTAAATACTCGTCCTTCCATCGGCGACAGATCTCGTGTTGCATAGCCTTTACTTTCCGCCATCTGTTCACGATACTTATTGCCGGAGTCAATTCTTCAGGTTCAGCCGGAGTAAGCAACGCAGAGCCAATCAGAAAATGGCCAGGAGTAAGAGCAGACAGATCTTCAACACTTTCAGACAGCGGGCCGAGCGGACGTGAATTAAGACAAGCTTCTATAGTGGCTAAAAGAGTAGAAAATTCTTCGAAGGTGTATTTCAGTTGACCAGCCATTTTTTTGAAATGTGTTTTAAAGCTTTTAACACCAGCTTCCCATAATCCTCCCATATGGGGTGCTGCGGCGGGGATGAAATGCCATGATAGGCGTTGATGTTGGTGTTTGGCTACGACAATATCACGCAGGTCTTTCACATGCTTTTCGAAGTTTGTATCGATTTCCCTTGCAGCTCCGACGAAATTTCTGCCATTGTCTGAATAAATACAATTTGGGAAACCACGACGAGCTATGAACCTAGCTAAAGCAGCTAAAAAGGATGGAGTTGACAAATCGCTGACGGCTTCGAGATGAATCGCCTTAGTAGAGAAACAGACGAAGAGACACACGTAACCCTTGGTGATTCTACAGTAACGGCCTGTGAAGCTTTTAATTTCGAATGGGCCTGCAAAATCAATGCCTGTATTTGCAAAGGGGCGACTCAAAGTGGTTCTCTCTTCGGGCAGCGCTGCCATTATTTGACCTTGACGTAATTTACGATGCACTACACACTCCTTACAATTGTTGATGCATGTTTTAATAAGAGTTTTTGCCTTTATTATCCAGCATTCATGCCGAATGACGCTGTGAACCAACCGCAAACCGCCATGATGAACCATTTTGTGAATGAAGTCAACATATAAACGAGCTAATCTACTGTGGTATGCCAAAATAATCGGAAACCGTTCGTGATAAGATAAATGCGGTGATGCAATCAAGCGACCATTTGCCCTGATAATTTTATTTTCATCCAAAAAAGGCGTAAGCGTCAACAATGGGCTACTAGATTCTATTTTCTTCTTGTTCGACAAGCAATAAAAATCTCTTGAAAAGTGCATCTGTTGAGATAATGAAAATAGCCGGTTTTTGACAAAACCCAATTCTCCAGCTGATAATTTTAAAGATTTAAATTGAACTTTATTTCGAAATTCTAGCTGAGTTCTATGAAAAAAGCGAAACATGTAGGCGATAACGTGAATGGCTTTGGGCAAACTAGAAAATCTATCTAATATATCTTCGTTTTCAGTAGATCTAGCAACATGAACTTTAGCAACTTTAATTTCTTCATTTGTTTCATAATCAGGTGGGTATGAAGGCCACGAAGATTTGTGCAGTTTCAACCAATCTGGACCATGCCACCAAAGATTACAGCATTTCAAATCCGAAGGAGTCAGCCCCCGGGTTGCTAGATCGGCAGGATTATGTTGTGACACTACATGTGACCAATGTTTATTTCCGACCTTTTCAAGAATAGTGGCGACTCTGTTGGCAACAAAGGTTTTCCAATTACATGGTGGTTTTTTTAGCCATGCAAGAACTATCGTTGAGTCGGACCACAGAAAGAGCGAATAGGTTTTCAAATTAAATTGAGGCATAATACTATCGACCAGCTTCGCTAATAGGACCGCACCGCATAATTCTAATCGTGGAATTGATGGCTTTTTAATTGGAGCTACTTTTGTCTTTGACACTAAAAGATTTGTAAATACCTTTTCGCCAATCTGCACTCTTGCATATAAAGTCGCCGCATACGCCAGCTCCGAAGAATCGCAAAACCCATGGAATTCGATTTTATAATTTGGAGAATATTGGATCCAACGAGGGACTGTAATTGCATCTACATCATTATATTGAGAGACAAAATCTTGCCAATTTTTAAGCGCCACCGGCTTTATTTTTCATCCCAGTCAATCTTATCGAGCCACATTTGCTGCATTAAGATTTTCGCTGTTATAATAACCGGAGCGAGCCAACCAGCAGGGTCGAACAGTCTAGCAATTACGGAAAGAACCTCTCTTTTGGTGTAAGAAGATTTTAGTGGAATTTTTTCTGTCGCAAAATAAAAGTAGTCAGCTGAAGCATTCCATCGAACACCCAGAGTCTTCGCATTACTTTTGTCATTCAGACATAGAAAATTTTCATTTAATAAATGGTCACAGGGCAACCCATCTAAAATTTTTGTTGAATTTGCCGTCCATTTTCGCAATTCAAAACCAGCTGTTTTTAAAATGGCTATTAGCTGATCACGGAACTTTAAAATGTCTGGTAAGCTGCGAGATCCGACCAACGCATCGTCGACATACATGGAGTCTCGCAGAATTCTTGCGCCAAATGGAAAACGGCCCTCTTCATCATCCGCCAATTGCAATAGTGTTCTTAGAGCCAAATAAGGAGCACAATTGACGCCGAAAGTAACAGTTTTTAACTGATAATCTTGAAGCTCTTCATCAGAAGAGCTACGAAAAACAATTCGTTGGAATGGAGTATGCTTTGGGTTGATTAAAATTTGCCTATACATTTTTGAAATATCGGCATTGAACACGAACTCATAGAACCTCCATTTTAAAACTAAGAAAACCAAATCCTTTTGTAAAATGGGGCCAACGTGCAAAATGTCGTTAAGACTTGTCCCACTGGACGTAGCGCTAGAGGCATTAAAAACCACCCTCAACTTTGTTGTTGTACTGTCAGGTTTGAAAACGCCATGATGAGGCAGATAGTAACTCGGGCCAACTACAGGATTTTCAATTTTTTCCATATGTGCCAAAGTCAAATATTCGTTAAGAACCCCATCATATAAAATTTTGTTTTCAGGTTTACGTAACAACGATTTTTCGTTTCTCATAAATTGACTCGAAGCTATGTGTCTATTAGGGCCGAGCAATGACAAATCAGATTTAAAGGGCAAATCAACTACGTATCTCCCTTCAGAATTTCTCACTGTAGTGGACCGAAATATTTCTTCACATAATTTATCAGCTTCAGACATTATTGGTTTATGTGAAACTTCTTCAAGCTCCCAAAATTTAGATAATTGTTCATCAATAGATACTTTAGTGAAATGCGACAGTCTAACGGAACGACGGGGACATGTAGGGCCAGTAACAATCCATCCGAATATTGTTTCTTGAGCAACTAGTGAATCAAAAACTCCATGTTGAACACCACCTCTCAAAATTGCTGGATAAACGTCTCCCCCTAACAAAATGTCAATTGCACCACTTTTATAAAAATTTGGATCTGCATACCTCAGATTTGGTAGCTCCATATTTAAGGGATTAAAAGTGTGTGTTGGAATATCACTTGTGACTTGTGGAACCACTAAAGCATCAATTTTAATAGATAAATTTGAATTTACTATCGCAGCTACAGAAAAGGTCGCCATTTTTTCGACTCTACTAATAACTTCTCCACCTAGTCCAGCTACTTCAGCAGCCACTGGTACAGTAGGCAAATTTAATAATTTTTGAATTTTTTCGGAAATGAAACTTTCATCCGAACATGGGTCAATTAAGGCTCGTATTTTATAATTAGAACCACAATGTGCTATATTAACCCATGCAGTAGCTAGCATCACCTTTTTGGCAACAGAATGATGGTGATTTTGAACCATATTGGATGTAGTCGGCAATTGAGTGGACTGTATATTATTTTGAAACAAAGCCGACTTATAATTACCCTGGGTCACATTAGAAGATTGATTTCTTTGCCCTTTGTTTTGCGCGAAATCTTTGTGCAAAAGATTGTGATGTTTTCTGTTGCACTTCGAACAACCATTTTCATTAGGACAATCTGTGAACATGTGACCCATTTTGAGGCAATTAAAACAATAATGGAATTTTCTTAATGTAGAAACACGTGTTTTGTAGTCCATGTTTAAAAATTTTTTACATGTGGTAATCGCATGGGCTTCTTTGCATAATTTGCATTGAGCTACATCAACTTTAGTATGATGTGTTTTAAATGGTTTGGTTTTATTTTGACTATCTTGAAAACCTGCTTGGGAACCACTGGATCTAAGGTTGGAAAAACTTTCAAGTGCACGAAATCTATCAGTTAAGAAATCATCAAATTCCTTCCATTATGGAATCTCTGTCTTATTTTTCACAGATTGCTCCCATAGGCTTAAAGTTTGTTCTGGTAGCCTGATTGAGCAATGAAAGACAAATAATGGTTCCCATGCATCTACATCAATTTTATATAACCTCAAAGTCGACATGCAATTATTTATTTCCCTCTGTAGTCTTTTAATTTCTGTTGCAGTTTCCCGCAAACATGGAGCTAAACCGTATAATAATTTTAGTTGCCCATTAAATAAAACGCGCCTATTTTCATATTGTGCCTTTAAATTTTCCCAAGCAATGTCAAAATTATCTGCTGTCACGGTAATGTTTCTATTCACCTCTCGGGCATCGCCAGTTGTTTTTTTAAAAAGGTAACATAATTTTTCTACGGGGCCTAAACGATCATTGTTAATATAAATCGCAGTGAATAAATCTCTAAACGTGGGCCACGCAGCATAATCTCCATCAAAAACATCAATATCGCAAGCTTGAACTGGTATAGAGCTCCCATGTTTGTGAACTACTGTGTCTGAAGATGTTGCTTGCTCTTTAGATATCCTACGCGTTGCTTTTGCAATTATGTTAATACATCTGACGTGAATTTTTTTCTATTGGTTCCCCTGAACATTGTTCGTAATAATTTTTATACTTTGCCCATAGTCTAGCTAATTCTGCTTTCTCAAATTCCAGGGCTTCTAAAGTGTAAATTGAAAAATCTTCATCTTTGAGCCGTAATTCAAATCTGGCTATCTCATCAGCCGTTTCATTAAATTTGTCTAACATTGACATAATTAGTTTTGGTGTCACCGCAAATTAATTTAAAATGTCAAAGAACCACTTTGTTCTGTACAAATTTGCCTAATAAACTTTGTAAAAAAAAGTTTCACAAAATCTCCTTAAATTTTTCTCAAAGATGACGATAAAATTTACGAACTGTTCTAAGATCAGCTTTTCAATTGTAGAGGGGCTACAAAATCTCAAAAAAAAAATCAGAAATTCACGAAATGTTCCGCAATCAAATTTTAAAAATTTATTCGTGGGCTACAAAATCTCCAAAAAAATCAGAAATTCACGAAATGTTCCGCAATCAAATTTTAAAAATTTATTCGTGGGCTACAAATCTCCAAAAAATCAAAAAAAAAATCTATGAGAAGATTTCACATAACCTCAAATGTAATTCACTTTAAATAAAGATGGCTCCGTAAATTAAAATCGAAAAACAAAATGGCGTAATCTTTAATAAATGTGCTACTAAAGGGCAAATGGCGGTAATTCGGTCACGTTAAGTATTTAACTTTCAGATTTTATGAGCCACTAACATCCTTATTTCACGTTTTATTTTAAAAAAATCACAGGTTACGTACCTTTACTCTTCTTTTTTTACCTCCTGGTTCAGGTGGAGAAGGACCAAATGTTTGCTCCACAAGCTGTTGTCCAAAAAAAAGGGTTGTGGTAGTTCGACTGCCTGCTGTGCGTTGGCCACTTGTATTGTCTGTCGTTGATGATCGATGCTTATATAAAAACACAGTGGTTGCAGCTGGATATAAACTTGTTTTATTTGAATTTATACTTTAAAATAACTTTACAAAGAAACCTTGTGGTTCATTAAAAAGAGTAAAAAAATGAAGAGGCTGATGTTCGCCTTTTGATAGTGATGCTTTTTATGATGCACAAATCAGATGAAGTAAAAAAGAAAAAATGTGTTACAAAACACCGAGTTAACACATATACATACGCCGGCGGCAAAACTTCAACTTCATTGGCGGCCAAGAATATAATATCGTCGTACACGACACCAAAGCGCGTATTAGACGGTACGTAAACATCTATATATCTATAATATTAATAGGCTAGGCGATTTTTTCTTACCGACTTTTTTTCTACCGTTTTATCCCACTTTTGACCAAACCCATATTATTTGAAATGTATTTCTTTTTAGCTGTTCACCAGATTTTTACTTAATTTTGCGTAAATTGCATTTAAAGTTGCTACTAACACATACATGAAATTATACATGTGCTGTGTATGTGTGTGTTTATTAAATTTGTTATTGTGTTTGTTAATGAGTTCGTTATCTTCATTACCAATAATAATAAACCAAAAAAGTGTTGGTTGTGAATTGGCTAAGTTTAAAGTTGCCTAGAAATTGCACTCGAATTTCGAGCGCTGGAATCTGCTAGTAAATTTTAATACATGATTTTCTATATTTTCATAATTTTCATATCTTAATTTCTTATATTATTATACTAAAAAGGTTATAATATAAATTTTCTTTAATTTTTTTTTGTATATTATAGTTATAATAAAATAAAATCGCTCATTTCGTGCAAGACCGTCACAACTCAAAATTTGAAACTTTACAGGAGAGCCTTTTTAAGATTGCAACCTATTATTTCTCACAAAATTGCTAATAAGGAATTTAAATGTGTACAGAAATATAAAGTTTAAAATGTTTAAAATCCATGTACCGAGTCTCCTGTATTGGAAGAACGGTATATTTTTGTATAGACACGGTTTTGTAATTCGATATTTGAATTGTGACACTATTGCTGTAAACCTGTAACATTAATTAAAGTCATAAGTGAAAATCTGACTATATTGTTAAAAAATATTGTTTATTGATTGAATTCATACACAACTTTATTGTATTGTCTAAAATATTGGAAAACAGAAATTAAATCAAAATGTTTTCTTAAAACATAATATTCAGATTAAATGTATTGAATAGATACAAAAATATGTAATTGTTTTTAAAATATGTACTGGAAAATTAATTTCAATTCAGCGTACAACATACATACATACATATAAAAGCTAATATAGAAAGTTTTATAAATTGTCATAAAACGTATTGTAATATTTAGATATAAGACCCTTATGTATTAATTCTATGAGATCATTCTTTTTTCGTTCTGATTTGCCAGGCTTAGCAGAAAATGCTTGTAAAAAAATTTATTTGTTTATAACTAATTTTGGTTTTTAATATTATAACATTTTCAAAATTTTCGTTTCAGTAACTGGTTTTGTAGAATAACATATTAGGAGTTTCTTTGCTAACTTTCAAAACTTTTATGTTATTTATTTTCACATTTTTCATATTTAGCGGTCCAACATCTGTTTGCAGCTGTTTAATGTCGTAGAAATCATCAAAGCACATTTCATTGACTTTGTATGGTTTACCGGTTTTTTTTTGCAGTTTTTATTATAGAAATAAATGTCTCAGGTGTATAAATGGGACCACTTCTTAAATGACGCTACACACTCCTCTCAATGACTGAATGAACACCATCGCCTTCATTTTGGGTATGTCCCTTGACTAAATACTTGTGAGTTATTGTCTCGATATTCAAATAACGTACAGCGTACAAGTAAACGGATAGCATAAATTTTTTTTTTTGTTGTCCTGCGCAATTGTCAGAATAAAATATAAAATGTTTGATTTGTTCTTTAGCAGATTTCTCCTTCATAAAGCGAAGTACACAAGTTCCCAATTCGTTTGCACCTCTATTAGCACAGCTTTCATCCCACACAAAGCAGTCACAATTATTATTAATTAAATTAAAAATCGTGAAGTTCATTACATTTAACTTAGATTTATAGCAGAAAACAGAGACATCGCCTTTTGGGAGCTGCAAAACTGCTTGCATATCATAAACAGCTACAATTGTGTCCGGTGGACTGGCTTCCTTATCAGAAGATTTTTCAATTCTTGACAGTTCCTTTTCTGAAATATGCTCTTCGTATTTTTTTTCAATTCTGTTTTCTTCTCTTGTTCTGCACTTTCATATGCAAAACAAAGTTCACACTGGTCCTTCTTTGGTATAAAAAATTAAATGTTGAATTCTGATTTAAAAATGCGATAAAACAGTGCGTAATTGCCATATTCTACATTCTTTTCTCGGCATAGATTAATATAATCTTTGTGAAGGTTTGCAACAGTTTTGCTTCCATCAATGAAAACTTTTGTGGTATTTGCTCGTGTATAATGACTTTCGATCTTGGGTATAGATTCAATGAACGATTTAATCCCATCTCTTATTTCTGGTTTTACTTTAATATGTTTTCCATGTTTACCACGTTGATCGTCTTCCATGATAATATTGGCAACTTTATTCTTCTTTTCTATAACTGTTCTAATATTACGACTGTTGATATCTAATGTGTTCATAAAGAACAGCTTGCAAACTTGTATTGACTCTTCATCATTTTTCAAGAAATAGTTCATATTTTTTAGTCTTGCTGGACGAATTCCTCCCTCTCGGACATATCGATATCGTGGCTCGTTTACAGTCATACAATTCAATATAAATTGCCGCTGCTTTTCAATATTAGACAACGACCAGTATGTGGAAAAAATATCTAAGCGGTCTACTTCACTAAATTTGTTAAAGCATTTTAACCTACATTTTTCTGTACAAGGGACTTTTACACATCTTTTAGATCGTATTGTTTTATTTTTGTTCCACATTTCATACTGTTTGCCAGAATTTCGAAGTTTTTGTTTAATACTGCGACTCCATTTTTCAGGATTGCGTTGGCTTTTTTTTCCTCTCTGAGGCGACTTGATAGTTGTTGTGATTTCATTATTTGCGATTACATTTTGAGTACTTACATCACTTTCCAAAGAAACGTCTTCAGGTTGATTATAGTCGAGATCAAGATGGGAGTCGTCTGACCCGAAATCATGAAAGCTACTGGAATCATTTGAGCTAATAGATGGTCTGCGTTTCCCGTCCATGACTGACATTTACGACCTGTTCGATCACTTGCCTTTTAGATGTTGAAATAAGCAAAATAAACGTATTTTCAGATGAGTGGCTATTGCAGCTAAAATCTGGAAATTATAACTTAAATTAATTTTTAAAATTACACAGTAATTTTTTAAAATACGTACTCTGTATTTTTTTATCGCTTAAAATTATGCAAAATATCGAGCGGTGACTTCCGATTCTTGTAAATTCAATATGATCGCAATGGATTAAATTATTACAAACAAGTCTTATCAAAAGTAATTCAGAAAAGAATTAAATAAAATGTCATGTCATGTCATAAAATGTCAAAGCTCAACAGTCATATAATTGGCACAGTTGTATAGAATGGTATTAAATTTTACATAGTGGTGCTGATAAAGCAATAACACGACCTGTGGAATAAATCAAAACGTATTTAACTATACGGAATGTGAGTAAAAATTATTTGCTATAACGACATAACCAACAATGTGACCTAATTTTATAACAACCAATTTATATATTTCTGGCAATAACGATTCATTTGAAGTTAATTCAAATCGGTACAAGCAATTGAATTCATAAGATTAATTGTAATAACGTCATAACATAAAATAATATCTAGTCTAACAAAATAGTTAACTACAAGAACGTTACATTTTTTTTAAGGAAATGTTTAAATGCAAATGTTCTTGATAAATAAATACAAATATCCAATTCAATAAAGTCACATTTAGATTTGATGCACTCTAACAACAAAGTATTTCCACATTTTTTACCTTCTCTTTCACTAAAATACAGTTATAAAATCAAATGTTTCTTTTTTGCTACAAAGAAAACCACATGTACAAGAGGAATGCCAAACACAAACTGAAATGTGACCTTGTTGATGTTAATTGGTCGAGTTTGTTACGAGAGGTCATAGCGTCACAAGCATCTGTATTACCGTTATTTTTTCAATAATTCTCTCCGTTCTTAGATCATTTTGTAGAGATTTAAGGGAAGAACATTTCTGCATTACTAACTCGAAAATGCCAAATTTTGAGTTGTGACGGTCTTGCACGAAATGAGCGAAATATATTTCAAACTGTGGATTTACTAACAAAATATTTTCCTTCCCCTATTTTTTGTGTTTCTTTATCTAACATTGTTTCTAACTCTGTGTTTGTGGGCCTTAATATGTCCTCTACTGTAGGAGTACCTTTCATTCCTATGTCCTTCCACAAACCAGTTAACCATTGAACTTTTCTCTCTAATTCTGCCTTTGTATATTTATTATTAACCTCTCGTCACTTAGGGAATTCTATTGGTTTAGAAAAATAACCTTCATCTGCTAGTCTTTTTATCTCTGTATATAATTTATATTTAGAAATTCTTCTAATGGGCTTTTAAGGTCATAATCAATGTAAATAAAAGATTAATTATTTAATTATTTCATCCTACGTTTCGTTGGGATTTTTTCCAACTTCTTCAGGGATATTATAATTTATTAGATCTGGTAACGACATAAATATACAAAGAGATAATAGTTAGTAAAACATCAACAATATGATTATAAGACACTCTTGGAAAACATATAACTTACATATAATCTTTTTGTCAATTTTTCACATTTAATATTAAAATATTTTTCCTTGTTTTTATACGACATAACGACATAAAACACATAACTAAATAATAATAATTGTAAAAATAATCAAAAAGTAAATATCACAGTATAATTTTTTCCTTTAAGTTTATATCACAGTTGAACAGTTTCTTTCTCTAAACTAAACTAATGCTAATATGTAATTTGCATTCGTCCCATCTTTTTCTTCTTTTATGTTGACTACATTGTTTGAGTTCTGTTGTATTCTAAGAGACTCAAGAGTATATCTTTTGTTTTCCTTTTTCTCCTTGTCTAATATTTTAACATTCGTAAGGTCTGCTGTGTGTCCGCTATCAAAACAATGCTGCGCTAACGCAGTTGTTGTTTTACCATTTTTTATATCGTTTTCATGTTCATTTAATCTTGTGTTTAAATTTCTTTTGTTGTGCCTATATACACTTTACCACACTTTTCATTCGTCGTCCCCCTACGCGTTATTTCATAAACAACATTGCTTTGTTCCCTTGTTTCTATTTTGGTTTTTGTTTTTGTGAATATAGTGTTTAATGTTTTGTTGGGTTTGTGTGCCAATTTTACTTGTTTATCTACAATGATTTCTCTAACCCAGCCATCTCACATCACACTGCAAGTTCGAAAAAATCAATACACTCACATTTTTTTACTAATACACACACATTTTCCGCAGTGGTCACACTAATGGCACAAAATTTTTCGTGCGAGTAGTGGCTGCCACTAACGATGATTAATGTTACCCTGTTATAAATTTAATGCAAATTTACTGGATTCTGCAAAATTGTAATTGAAGTTTCAACTTGTTAAATCTATTATTATGATTTATTTCTTGAAATGCGCATATAAAAACGCAAGTTTGTTAATTATAGAACATAAATATTATTATCTATTATTAAAATAATACTAATAATAATAAATGTAAACATTTTCCCTCAAACATGTGCCTGTATAATAAAATCGGTAACTCTATTTAAAAAAAAATAAGAGAGAGAAGTAAACAAATTTTTTCAAGTTTACGCTTCGACAACATTTTAAAAATGAGATTGCAGTCAGATGTGTGAGCACAAAAGTTAATGACGATGGATTCGACTAATTCGAACAATTTTTCGTTGATAATACGTACACAACGATTTCATAATTGCAGTGTGATGTGAGATTGGGGGGGTAAGTTTGTTGTTTTCTGTTAGTTTGGGTATAAATGAGACACTATAGAATTTGGGGTTACCAGATGTATTATTTGTTTCTTCCCTTTTTTACGGGTATCGGATTTGTTTAATAAATTATTTATAAAATTTTTGGGATAGTTGTTTTTGGTCAAAATATCTGTTATTTTTAATAAGTTGCTGTCAATAAATTTACGATCACTTATTTTTCTTACTTTTGTGATTAGGTTGGTTGCCGTGTTTATTTTTTTTGTAAGTGGTTGAGTAGAATTATAATTTATTATGCGGCCAGAAGCAATTGACTTTGTGTGCCAGTCTGTTATTATTTTGTTATCTTCTCTATATATTCTCATATCAAGATATGGAATAGAGTTGTTTTTATCCTCATTTTCTATTGTAAATTGAATTTTCTTGTGGTAGTTATTGAATGTCTTTAGAATTTGTTTTTCATCTTTATTTTTAATAATTGCACATAAATCATCTACGTATTTAACTATGAGTTTTATTTGAACGTTTTCTTTCCGCAAATCCTCTGTGACCTGTTCTAGCAATGTGTCAAGTACGATGTCTGCTATGGTTGGTGACAATGGGTTGCCCATCGGCATGCCGTATGTTTGATGGTAAAATGTTTTGCTATACATAAAATAGTTATTATCGTTCAAGCAAAATTGTAGTATTTTTAAGAATTGCATTCTGGGAATCTTCGTAAATTTACTTAGGGTATTCCACTGTGTCATAATGTTTTTTATCGCTAAATGTATAGGTATGTTGGTAAATAACGATACCACGTGTAAAGATATTAGTATTTCGTCCTCGTCCAGACTTATTTCATCTAATATATCTTTTAGATGAATCTTCGGTAGCCCATATAATCTAGGAGCTCTAGCTGCATTAGTTGTTAATTTTGTTTTCTCATGTTTTAAAATGTATTGTTCTTTATATAAATCCATTACTAGTTTGTTGTTGGTTCGTTGTAGTTTTCGTGTTGGGTCTTCTCGAATAGTTTTATATGTAGATTTATCGTCTAATAATTTTTTCATACTTTCTTCATAATCTTTTTTATACATAATAACTGTATTGTTTCTTTGTCCGATTTTGTAATAACAATATCTTCTTTGTATTTCTTTAAAAAGCGTTTTGTTTCTTCAAAAATATTAATTATAAATTTTTCCTTTTGTGTATTTCTTATTGTCCTCTTATAGGTGAGGATTCTATTGCTATTTTCGATCTCACAATCTCCTTTTTCTATCATCCGTTAATGTTTGAACCCATTGTTCTAAGTCAGCTAGTTATTAAGTTTATCGTTGACCAATTTTTACTGTCTACTGGAACTGCAAATTTAGATCCAAGTGATAGAAGCCACTTGCTTTCTTCGCTAAACTCTACAGTTGTCTTGTTCACGAACCACGATGGATTAAACTTCAGGTTATAATTTTCAAATTTTTTCCGTTTTAGATTTTGTATTTTTGACGAGTGTGTCTTGTTGCTAGTAACTATAATGTTTTTATACCTATTTTTTTGTCTTTTCATGAAATTTCCGAATTCGTACTCAGTTAATGTTGCACACAGTGTATTTCTTATATAATTACTTTTCTTTCGTATGATTCCAATGTTGAAATTTGTCTCCTTTATCTCTAAGTTTAGAATTTTTGTATGAAATTTTTGTTTAACTTTACTGAGTTCTTGTTTTATTTTTGTTGAAATGAATAATTTTTCCGTATTTTTCGTCGAATTCTGCAAGTGTATGGGTGTAAGTCCATTTTTCCTGCACGTTAATAGATACTTCAGTCTTTCAGTTTGTTTTGCTAATTTTCTCATCTCTCTGCAGTATTTCTTAAGTAATATTCAGATTTCAGAGTTGTATTTCAGCTTAATGTGTGCAAAGAAATTCTTCATGTTGTTACCTTCGATTTAACAATTATTATTATATATTCGGCGGGCCCTCCGATATTTTATTAATTTTAGTTTTTTTGTCGACCTTTATTATTGTATTTTTTTTTATATATTTAGAAATTCTTCTAATGGACTTTTAAGGTCATAATCAATGTAAATAAAAGATTATTTATTTAATTATTTCATCCTACGTTTCGTTGGGATTTTTTCCAACTTCTTCAGGGATATTATAATTTATTAGATCTGGTAACGACATAGATATACAAAGGGATAATAGTTAGTAAAACATCAACAATATGATTATAAGACACTCTTGGAAAACATATAACTTACATATAATCTTTTTGTCAATTTTTCACATTTAATATTAAAACATTTTTCCTTGTTTTTATACGACAGAACAATTATTGAATAAAATTAGATTATTACTAGCAACTAAAATTGGAACTTGTGTCTTGTTTTTGAAAGTGATAATCTCTAATCTTTTGGCAATTCTTTTGAACGCCTACTGATAAGCTGGAACCCTTTCAGCTGTATAAAAATAATCAAGGGCTATAGGGAAAATAACTTTTAAATATAAAAGTAAGGATGTTTAGAATTATATCCTATACATGTCGATCCTTCCGAATTACAAGTTAGGATATGTAAAACCTTATCCTGTACATGCGATCCTTGCATAAACGAACCGAAACTACCATAAGGGACCAACAAAATTTTTTAAATGCACATTCCTGAAATCAAGATAATTCATAAAATTTTTTTTTGTCTGAAGTCTGATGGAAGAAATAGACGAAATTTTTCAACGTTGGGAGAAATACTTGGCTGAAGAATACCAACCAGGCCAAATCGATGCATCGGCACCAATATACAAACCAACACCAACACAGCAGGACCAAAGGCAATCAGCATTGAGAAGTACCGAAGGCGGCAAAAGGCAAGACCAGCAACAAACTGCGACCAACCCAAGCAGCAGCAGATACAAAAAGAGAAAAAACGAGCTGGCAAAAAATTCTAGAAGAGGAAGCAAGTGGCCTTAATATATCGGGAGTTAACATTGGCCGAAAATACTGAAGACAAAATAAAGCTAAAACAACAGATAAGAAAGCTGCGGAATGAAAAATTTTGAGATATATATAGCCTAATAATAATAAATACATAAAATTCTTTATAACAATATAGAAATACTATTTACACTAAAATTATATACATAAATGGTAGGACCCATTTGGGTTTACAAGATCGATAAGGAAATGGGTAAACCCCAGAGCAAAGTAGAAATTCAGGAAAATATTATAAACAATGGGAATGCTAAAAATGAAAAATTTATGATACCAGAATATGTAATGACTTTGATTATAGTAGCATATTATATATAGCTTGTAAAATTAACAGTTAATTTAAAAATTACTTACAAAAACACAGAAATAGAATAAGCACAAATAATGCTATCACAGATGTTTAGAAATAAGAAGATAAAAAAAAATATATAAAAATTGAAACAATATAAATGGAAGGGTGCATTACAGAATTAAAAGAAATATTGGGAAACTTAAAGAAAACCCCAGGGAGAACATACACAGAAAAAACTATACAAAATAAATTAGAAAACATTCAGGAAATAAAAGAAAATTTTCTCACAGCTGAGACGGAAGAAAAAGGAAGCGAAAAAGTAATAGCACTGAAACTAGAATTTAATACAATTTACAAGAAAATTGAAGAATATTTAGTAAAAAACCCAAAAGAAAAAAACATAATGGCAGCATTCAATCTTGATACAGCTTCAAAAGCTTTACCATTATTCACTGGTAACTATATAGAATTAGAAAGTTTAATAATAACTCATCAACAAAACCCTGTGAGATATAGCAAAAATAGATTTTCTTCAATACATTTATCATGCTAAACTAACGTCTAATGTTAGAACAGCAATAGGAAATTACAGCAAACCAGAAAATTTTTAAATACTAAAAAATTTATTAGGAAAAAGATACAAAAGCACTAGAACAATACTTCAATTACAGAACAAACTAGGCACATTGTTCCAAGGAAAAATGTCAGTTAATTCATTTAAAGAAAAAATACTAAAAATAATAGATGGTCTAAACAAATTAGGAATAGAAGAATTAGGAAACACTACATCAATAGCAGAAAAGAACGTTAGAGTTAAACTAAATAATAAATTAGCCCTGGTTATTTTCAAAAAGTACTAAATGAAAACTTCAAATCGACCATATACGCGTCGCGACCAACCACATTGCAAGAGGCATCGGAACATCGGACAAAACAACAACAGAAACCACACAAACTTTCATAGAAATAACAATTTCAACACTAATTTCACAAGAAACAACAATTTCAATAACAATAACCACAATAACAACAGAAACAGAAACAATAACTTCAACAAAAACAACAATAACACCAAATTTAATAGAAACGGTAGGGAATACCAAAATATCACCTCCAGAAACGACAACAATAGACATATACACACCATAAAGAATTCGGGAAACCTAATAGGCTTGGAGTATATAGATACCCCAGACAGCCAAAACTAAGTGTATGCAAAATATCGGATAATAACACGAATTTCGTTATCGCAACTTACAAAAAAAGAAAACTAAGATTTCTTGTCGATACAGGAGCCGACATATCACTTTGTCGCATGCAAAAGGAATTCGAAGGCGAACCATATGAACCAGATGGAAAATGTAAACTAACAGGAATTACCACAGGGCAAATCAATTCTTAAGGCACGATAGATTTAGAACTAACATTGGCTGACGAAAAGTGCAATCATTCCTTTCAATTAGTAAAGTCAGATTTTCCAATAGAAACAGACGGCATAATAGGTAGAGCCTTTTTAAGAAAATACCTCTGCAAAATAGATTATGAATCATTAACAATTTCTTTTTTTTGTTAATAGTAATACTATAACTCTGTCAATGCATACAAAAGCAATTACGTCACTACCAATAAACATACCTCCAAGAACGGAAATTATACAAGCATTAAAATTGAATTTAATTGAAGATAGCGTAATTTTTAATAGTGAATTAAAACCAGGTGTATTTTTAAGTAATTCACTAGCTCCCAAAAGCGGCATGACACATTTAAAAATTTTAAATACAACAAATGAAAAAATAACTATACAGGGCATTAAACTCCAAACTGATCCACTAAAAAACTATGACATATTAAATTACAACAACACAAACAGCAACGAACGTTTTAACAAAATTTTGAATGACTTGAAATTGGACCATAGCAACGAATATGCAAAAACAAAATTAAAAGAAATATTTAAAAAATATCACAAGGTTTTTTGTGTAGAAGACGAAAAATTAAGCGTCAACAATTTTTAGAAGCAGAATATTACAACTTCAAACAGCACACCTGTTTATATTAAAAACTATCCCAATAGACCAAAACTCTTTAGAAAAATATTATAACAAGCTTGCGCACATAAGCCTTAAGCTTTAAAAAGATTTGAGAAACTATTGAAAAACGCTTTAAATTTATTGTAGAATAATCAAAAAGGAACCCTCGTGATAATATTACTGAAATAATAATTTAATAAGCTTATATTCTCAATTATAGAAATAGCTTATCAAAATAATATTTTATTAAACTAAATGAAAATAAGCTTAGACCTACAATTGTAGAATTAGCTTATGCTAGCAATTGTAGAATAAGCTTATACCTACAATTGTAGAATTAGCTTATGCTAGCAATTGTAGAATAAGCTTATACCTACAACTGTAAAATTAGCTTATGCTTGTAAATATAAAAACACATTTTATAGAATTTTTTTATTGATTAATTTTTATTTAATTAAAATTAAAAATACAGCTCCTATTTGGTCATTATAGATAGTTAAGTAGGATTAGTAGTTTTAACAAAAACAAATAATCAAATAGGTTTTTCAAAATTTTTACATTCAACAAAAGTTTATTAATTAAGCAGAAAAATACCAAATTCATGAACTCTTTAAAAGGTAGATTAAATTAAGTAAAAATTAAAACGTTATAAAAGTTAATAAAAAATGAATTAAACTGAATTGAAATAAAGAAGTTAGGTAAAATTAGTTAGGTGTTTCTTTATTTTGTTTTATAGTTTTGGCGTAATTTTTGCCGGGACTTAGCGAACTGGAAAAACGTTTTTGTGCTTCTAATATAATCGTCTTCGTTTTGTCCAAGCCCTATTGTTACATCTGTAAAATAATAAAATTTAATGTTTTAGTAGGTTTATTATTATTATTGCTGTTTATTGTTTTCTTACTCCGAGTTATATTATGTTTAACAGCCCACTTAGCAAGCTCTTCCCTTATGTTGTAAATTTGTGTGCATTCGTTTGACAAACCACAATCTTCTAAATCTGAATCATGTATTCCAGCTCCTATGTCTCTTGGATCATTGGCAGTAAAATCGCTGGGTAAAAAACTATCCCTAGAATGTTCTATTTTTTGCTTGTTTTGTTTTTTTAAAAGAAGCTCAACTACTTCTTTTGCTTCGTTTCTTATGCCTTTTTTTTATTAAATTTGGCATGTTTTATTTTATTATTGAAGTTTTGTATTCACTTTTTCACAATTTCTTTTTTCACTTTTATTTTTAAATATTTATATCTGCTGATAGCTAGCACTCACTTGAAGCAAAATTTGACAATGACAATCAAATGACAATGCACACTTGAGAAATTTTTAAGATTTTTAAAAATTGTTATCTTTTTACAAGTATGCTTAAAAAAATATTAAGAAGGAGAATAGTTTTTCAAACAAGATTGAGAAACTCTTAATATTTTTACAATTAGTAAGCTTTTTATATATTATGTTTAAAAACATATTGTGAAGGATAATTATTTCTCAAACATGATTAAAAAATACTTTAGTAATTTTTTTAAAATAAGCTTATTCTATACTATGTTTAAAAACATATTATGAAGGATAATAGTTTCTCAAACTTGATTTAAAAACACTTTAGCAATTTTTTTAGAAAAAGCTTATTCTAAAGAACTATTATACTTTACTTATTTTTTGGTCTATTGGGTATAGATTACCACACTCACATACTGACATAATAAATGAACAAGTACAGAAAATGCTTGACGACGGAATAATCCCAATAGACCAAAACTCTTTAGAAAAATATTATAACAAGCTTGCGAACATAAGCCTTAAGCTTTAAAAATATTTGAGAAACTATTGAAAAACGCTTTAAATTTATTGTAGAATAATCAAAAAGGAACCCTCGTGATAATATTACTGAAATAATAATTTAATAAGCTTATATTCTCAATTATAGAAATAGCTTATCAAAATAATATTTTATTAAACTAAATGAAAATAAGCTTAGACCTACAATTGTAGAATTAGCTTATGCTAGCAATTGTAGAATAAGCTTATACCTACAATTGTAGAATTAGCTTATGCTAGCAATTGTAGAATAAGCTTATACCTACAACTGTAAAATTAGCTTATGCTTGTAAATATAAAAACACATTTTATAGAATTTTTTTATTGATTAATTTTTATTTAATTAAAATTAAAAATACAGCTCCTATTTGGTCATTATAGATAGTTAAGTAGGATTAGTAGTTTTAACAAAAACAAATAATCAAATAGGTTTTTCTAAATTTTTACATTCAACAAAAGTTTATTAATTAAGCAGAAAAAGACCAAATTCATGAACTCTTTAAAAGGTAGATTAAATTAAGTAAAAATTAAAACGTTATAAAAGTTAATAAAAAATGAATTAAACTGAATTGAAATAAAGAAGTTAGGTAAAATTAGTTAGGTGTTTCTTTATTTTGTTTTATAGTTTTTGCGTAATTTTTGCCGGGACTTAGCGAACTGGAAAAACGTTTTTGTGCTTCTAATATAATCGTCTTCGTTTTGTCCAAACCCTATTGTTACATCTGTAAAATAATAAAATTTAATGTTTTAGTAGGTTTATTATTATTATTGCTGTTTATTGTTTCCTTACTCCGAGTTATAGTATGTTTAACAGCCCACTTAGCAAGCTCTTCCCTTATGTTGTAAATTTGTGTGCATTCGTTTGACAAACCACAATCTTCTAAATCTGAATCATGTATTCCAGCTCCTATGTCTCTTGGATCATTGGCAGTAAAATCACTGGGTAAAAAACTATCCCTAGAATGTTCTATTTTTTGCTTGTTTTGTTTTTTTAAAAGAAGCTCAACTACTTCTTTTGCTTCGTTTCTTATGCCTTTTTTTTATTAAATTTGGCATGTTTTATTTTATTATTGAAGTTTTGTATTCACTTTTTCACAATTTCTTTTTTCACTTTTATTTTTAAATATTTATATCTGCTGATAGCTAGCACTCACTTGAAGCAAAATTTGACAATGACAATCAAATGACAATGCACACTTGAGAAATTTTTAAGATTTTTAAAAATTGTTATCTTTTTACAAGTATGTTTAAAAAAATATTAAGAAGGAGAATAGTTTTTCAAACAAGATTGAGAAACTCTTAATATTTTTACAATTAGTAAGCTTTTTATATATTATGTTTAAAAACATATTGTGAAGGATAATTATTTCTCAAACATGATTAAAAAATACTTTAGTAATTTTTTTAAAATAAGCTTATTCTATACTATATTTAAAAACATATTATGAAGGATAATAGTTTCTCAAACTTGATTTAAAAACACTTTAGCAATTTTTTTAGAAAAAGCTTATTCTAAAGAACTATTATACTTTACTTATTTTTTGGTCTATTGGGATAGAACCATCAGTTAGCCCCTACAATGCTCCACTTCTTTTAGTACCAAAGAAAAACGTGGATGATAAGAAAAAATGGAGACTTGTTGTAGATTTTAGAAATCTCAATGACAAGATTATCAATGACAAATTCCCACTAACTAGATTAGAAGACATTTTGGACAAATTAGGTAGAGCAAAATGGTTTTCTACACTCGATATAACTAGTTCCTTTCATCAAATTGAATTAAACAAAGACTCTCAAATGGACGGAAAAATGCCAAATTGCTTTTGGAGAATTGAAGGAAAAATTAATTAACCCACCAGTGTTACACTATGGAAATTTTGATAAACCGTTTATTTTAACAACAGACGCATCTAATTACGCATTAGGAGCAGTCTTATCTCAAGGTGAAATAGGACAAGATTTACCTATTTCATATGCCAGTAAATCATTACAGAAACATGACATTAACAAACCAGTAATTGAGAAGGAGCTTTTGGCAATCCATTGGAGTATAAACTTTTTCAAACCCTACTTATACGGCAGAAAATGATCATAGATCATAGACAGATCATTGATTTCACTTTTTTCACACAAAAATCCTTCTTCAAAGATGACTAGAATAAGGTTAGATTTAAGTGACTATGACTCACAATTGTGTACAAGAAAGGAAAAATGAATACAAATGCCGACGCACTTTCCAGGATAGAAATTAACTCAGACATACTAAAGGAAATGATACCACAAGTGAATGACGAAAAAGATAAGAAAGTATTAGTAACAACGAGGGCCATGCAAGATAAATTAAATGAGGTAAATAAAAATCGGAATAATGAGGCAAATAATATAGGTACCAATGATAACGATGCAAATGAAATAAGAAGCGAAGAGGAAAAGAATATGGAAAGATGTAGTCCTCAGAGTTCTGATCAACTTCGAATATGGGAATGCACATCCATAAGTGACGTCAGAAATATAAGAAAATTAAAAATTAACAAGCTTGAAAATATAGAAGAGAAGGATATAATAATTGAGGATAATATTGTGTACATTGGACGTGATGACAATGACAATTCATGGAAACCAGTTTCGACCATGAAGTAATCACGTACTAGAAATGAGAATGATATGAGTATAGGATGTAACGATAATGCATCGGAACAAGATTCGATTGTGAAGAAGTTACATGCCAAAAATATACAAAATGATAATAATATGCATGCAAGATTCAGCGATAACTCAGCAAAACTAGATTCGATTCTGAGGAAACTGATATCTAAAATGAGAAAGGAAAAAATAAATGAATTAGCGCTATCAAAGGAAGATAAATTATTTAAAACATATACAAAAGAAGAATTAAAAGAAGCATATGCGAAAATACGAATCGATAACAAAAGTCCTCAACTTAGAATATTAATATATAATGCACCGAAAAGAATAACAGATGACATTTTAAAATATAAACTTATTGATGAATTCCACAATGCCACACACGCAGGCCATTTAGGAATAAGAAAAACAGTTATCAAACTTAAACAGCGATACATTTGGAAGAACTTGAGTAAATTGGTAAAGAAATTTGTGTCACATTGTGACAGTTGTATTAAAAACAAACAAACAAAACACATAAAAGAACCACTAACACTAGCGAACACACCAGACAATAGTTTTGAGATAATTTCAATTGAATTTACAAACGAAGTTATGCGTAACATATGTTCATTTTTGCAAATTAGACAAATATTCTCAATCCCTTATCATCACGAGACGTTAGGAACAATTGAGAGAAACCATAGAGTTCTGAATAAATGGATTCCATACTTCACGTTTGCGTATAACACAGCACCACACATAGATACAGGGTATACACCATTCGAGTTAGTTTACGGAAAATTACCATACTTGCCATCTGACAGTTTAGATAATGAAAGAAAATTTTACAATTATGAGGATTATATAATTGAACTAAAAGGCAGACTACAGTACTCTTTAAATAAGGCTAAGGATATGTTGTCAAACGCTAAGAAACAAAGAATTGAAAATACAAAATATACAAATAAATTAAATTTAAAGATAGGAGACCAAGTATTACTTAAGGTAGAAAATAGAAAAAAGAACCAAAGTCCATATAAAAGTCCATATACAATTTTAAGAAGAAATAATGTAAATACTGTAATTAATTACAATGGCATTGAAAAAGAAGTACATAACAATAATTTAAAACCATACTATACAAATAAGATATAATTATTATAAATTAAAAAAGAATTAACATTGTAAAAACAAATAAGATATAATTATTATACATTAAATAAGAATTAACATTGTTAGAACAAAAATATAATTATTACACATTAAGTAACCATGTTTAATATAATGCCATAGAATAAGAAAAATTTTCCCCATAATTTTTCTCTTAAGGATGAGGGTGTAGTGTAACCATGTTGTCATACTATAGGCACAGCGAATATCACCAACATCAACTGTGTAGCATGACAAATTAACAACACATGTTAAAGTTGTCATGTTACAAATGTCGAAGTGGGTTACAAGAATATTAACCGTTTGCATTAATATATGACAACATGTAACCTAAACTGACACCTATAATTTAATTTACTTTTTGTTATTCTTAATAAAATATTGAGTGATTTGGGAAATCACTCAATACTAAACAACTAAGTTAATTCTCATAAGTAGTATATAAGACAGAACAATTATTGAATAAAATTGGATTATTACTAGCAACTAAAATTGGCACTTGTGTCTTGTTTTTGAAAGTGATAATCTCTAATCTTTTGGCAGTTCTTTTGAACGCCTACTGATAAGCTGGAACCCTTTCAGCTGTATAAAAATAATCAAGGGCTATAGGGAAAATAACTTTTAAATATAAAAGTAAGGATATTTAGAACTATATCCTATACATGTCGATCCTTCCGAATTACAAGTAAGGATATGTAAAACCTTATCCTGTACATATCCTATAGCATGGTTAAGAGACCCCATCTCTCCGATCCAACTAATTGGATATTGAAAGTAAGCATAAACTAAATTTGAGTGGCATTGTTATACATTTTTTTGGCTGCAGATATGAAAAAGTTCATGTCGGGCGCTATATTTATATGGTGACTAGGTCGAAAAATGGACCGATCCTGACCATATTTAGTAAAGTCACTTATATTTTGAAAAATTATATACAAACCAAATTTGAGAAAAATCTGTGCAATATTTTTGTTTTTTGATAGATTTAAGTGAAGATCGGGAAGCAGCTCCATATGGGGCCTATGACTAAGAACTGTCCTATAGAGATTATTTTTGGACTATTGATTAATGGATATAATAAACGGATACAAACCCAATTTGACTGAGATCTGTATAATAATTTGGATCTTATTGAATTTATGTCGATTTCATAGGGGTCATTTGTATGGGGACTAGGTCTGCACATGGACCGAATTTCACCAATTTCAGTAGCTTATATACCAAATCTTATCAAAATATATTCATATTTGCGACCTGTAGTTTGATTGCAAGGTTTACATGGACACACAGACGGATGGACGGAGGGACGGACATCGCTAAATCGACTCAGAAAGTGATTCTGAGTCGATCGGTATAATAAAAGATGGGTCTATGTCAAATATTTTTGGTAGTTACAAACAGCAGCACAAAGTCATTATACCCAAACCACATAGTGGTATATGGTATAAAAATGTATGTTTATGTTGTGTTGGTGAATTTGAGTGTTTTTCTCTTTCGTTAAGTGGTCAGTTCGTCAAAACGTCACAGTCAAACAATGTATCGATCATTCATATACAATTTGGTGTAATGTTACACAAATTGGTGATACGCTAAAACAAGTCCTTAAACTTTTTTACAAAATATTTGTTTGCGTTCTACATTATTTCAGTATCAAACGTACAAACATACATTTTGTAGACCTGACTTAATCGTCACCACAAACGTGCATACGTATTTGTGTACTTGTGAGTCATTGATCTGGGTTTACACTTGACCCTATGTTCGTTCACGAGTACACTACAATATGATATTCAAACAAAACACATTTAAAAAAATCAGGAGAATTTTTGTACAAAATGGGGAAGAGTTACGTCATAGCAAGCTCCGGCTCCAACTATATTTCAGATAGATTGGCAAAAGTAGTGTAAATCGTAATTGGCTTATTTCATAATAAAGTTTCACAATTGACAAAAGTTAAAGGCATCGAACTCTTCCAGCAAAATAAGCATTTTTGACAATAAAGTTAACTGGGTCATACTAAAAAATTGAGACCTAGCATTTCTTTTAATTGTTGATATTTGACACCACTATTTATATTTTTTTCTTGGTCGTATTTTTATTGATTTCCGCATTTTGTATGAACGATTTTATATAAACATTTTATTCCTTCAAGCATTTGTTGTATATAAGCGTTTTGTTTTTTGATACCAATAACAACAGTGTATTTTTATAAATTTCCACATTTCTTATTCCTGGTTATCACTATGTCATTTTCAATGTCAATATTTGTCAATTATTGTCAGTTGTATGAAAACGGGTTATAATGTCTTGTCATTTACAACCCTGGCAATATTTGCATCAAAAATTAAATGTTAATTTGGTAATTTGTTTTTGTTTGACAGCCAGATTTTTTGTTAGTTTATAAGATGTAATGTAAGTGTTATTAATAGAAAATTACTAAATGTCAGTTGAGGCGATTGTTTCTTGTCAGTTCATATGACATATGTAAGCATTTAGTTTTTTGATACCAATAACAACATTGTATTTTTATTGAACATCTATTGTATGTAAGCATTTTATTAATTTTTTTGATACTAATAGCAAGTATTTTCTTGGTTACCGCATTTTGTATAAACAATTGTATGTAAACATTTTATTCTTTGTTTTTGTTTTTCTATATTGGGATTTTTAAGTATAAGAATGACCACAACTTGGTCAAATAGAGCAGTCTAGTTTTTACAATGGATGAATAAAGCACAAATTCAATTAAAATAAAAAGATATTTGTTCTCACTTTTGAAAATTGATTAAAAACTCGTATAACTCCCGCGCCCGTATCCCCATTTGATTTGTTTCCATAAACTCCGTTTCAATATCATTGTTTCAAATACCCTGACAAATGTCTTTCTTCGTAGCATTCTGTCCGTGACTCTCGTCACCGGGTCATTGATGAGAAGTATTGCTATTCTCATGTGACCCTTTAGGTTACCGTCCTTCATGCTACCGATGACCGAAATATGGTTGGACACGTTCTGTTCGCCCAGTGATACTAATACTGGTTATGCGGTACACCTTGTTCAGGATTGCCTTCGCATTAGCTTGCTC
This sequence comes from Cordilura impudica, assembly GCA_963682025.1. Classification (NCBI taxonomy): domain Eukaryota; kingdom Metazoa; phylum Arthropoda; class Insecta; order Diptera; family Scathophagidae; genus Cordilura; species Cordilura impudica. The sequence goes on from OY821521.1 coordinate 125,790,960, forward strand.
AACCTTTGGCAGAATAGGTAACCATTGGTTTGACAATAGTTTCAAATGACCAGTACATGTGGGGCTTCAAACCCCACGCTCTACTAAATAGTCTTTGACAGGCATATAAACCCCTGGTGGCCCTTTTGATATTTTGATCCAAGTGGTTGTTCCGTGTGAGGGATTTATCCGGGGTAACCCGAAGATACTTGACGTCGTCCGAGAGCCCTATTGCCAGGCCGTTCAGACTTGGTTCCACAAGGTTTTTATTGGGTTCATAGATAACCCTTTATTCTGTCACCAATTGAGGGTATAATTCAGAGCTTGATGATAAAAACAATGTATTTATAGAAATGAAAGGGAAAAATCAGAAAATTAAAAAACAAAATATAAAAATTTTTAACAAATAAATTGATATTGGTGATAAGAACAATGTGTGTATAAAATTAAAAAGCAGAACTTAAAAATTAATAAACAAAATATGAAAATTTTTAACAACTAGCATCTAAGAACTATTATTATACAAAATAAAATATAATACTAATTAAAAAACGCAAACTCATCGTAATAGTGAAAATTAAACTTATTTTAATAACGTCGGAAAAACAAGATTCAGTAAGTAAATATTGTTGTGAATATGAATATGTATGTATATACCCCTAGTATTACAATGCTATAAATAACAACCCTGTAACTAAACATGTCATGTATGATGATTGTACAATAAAGACTTCACTAGTAATCAGACCATAGAATACATAACATGGTGTCAGGTGTGTAAAATAAAAAGAAACAAAAACGAATATGGCGGCAAACACAGAAGTAACGACGACTGAAAAACAAATTTTTCGTTTGCTACCAGTATTCCCCAGTTTAACATGCGAAATACAAACTTGGCCTTGGGATGGCGCAACTGGAGCACGCAATTTAATATATTCATGGTAGCATCCAACTTGATACAACAGTCTGATATGCGAAAAGTGGCGATACTCCTACATCATATGGGACAAGATGCATTGGAAGTATTTAATGCATTCAATGTTGAAGTAGGCAGCATGAAATGTGATGAGTTGTGGAATAAATTTCAACATTACTTCATTCCAAAAGTCAATGTAGCAATGGAACGCCACCATTTCTTTACCAGAAAACAGGCGCTGGACGAAACTATCAGCCAATATGCAACAGTGTTGCAAAAGTTAAGCGCATCGTGTGAGTTTGGTGCCTTAAGAGAAAGTCTGGTAAAAGGTATTTTTATATGTGACTTGTCGCAGAGTTATAAAGGAATTAAAGAACGGCTTCTGACTGAGGGTGACATTAAGCGGGCGTTTACTATTGCCAAGAGTACCGAAATGGAAAAGGAGAACGCGAACGAAATGCAAGAAACATCAGATAGCGTCGTAGCATTTTTGAAAAATAACAAAGGTTATGCACAAAAGCTTGTTCCACAACAGTACGCGAAAAAATGCAACAAATGTGGACAATTACACAACTACAAATGCCCAGCTGAAGGCACCATTTGCTTTATATGTCAAAAGCCAAATCATTTCGCAATAATGTGTTTTAAACGTCTAACGGAGTACTACAAAAAAATATAAACAAGTATGTGAAAAAAATCAATGAAGAAGTAAGTGGCAATCCTGAAGAAGAAAAAGAGGACTATGATGATTTGTTTGTTGGCGTAGTTCAGCAAGCAAGGAAGAACTCTATTTAAGATTGGAATATTGAGGTGGAACTGAACGTCAAGAGAGTGAGCTGTCACGTGGACTCGGGTTCGCAGGCAAACTTGTTGTCGATAGGACTAATGCGTAAGCTAGTTATTAAGCATATTAATACTCATATTACAAATAATATTTTAACGTTCAGTGGCGAGAGGCTCCCAGTAGTGGCAAGTGTCCAAATTGATTTAAAATTCAAAAATGTTATTTATCAGGTGAAATTCTATGTTCTCGACATGGAACGTAAATTGGTTTTGGGCCTGGACGTGGCAGTTAAAATAAATTTAATTCAAATAGTGAATTCTATAAATAAAAAAAATATTTTTGAATAATACTATGAAGTCTTTGATGGTCTTGGTCTGTTGAAGAACCAATGTCACTTACAACTTAGGGAGGACTGTCAACCAGTTGTAGATCATCCTCGGAGGGTACCATTTAGTATTTTGGAGCCGCTCAAAAAACAGCTTGAAGGAATGAAGAAATTAAATGTCATTGTTTAAGAAAAGGAACCAACAGAATTGGTTAACTCTATTGTTTTAGTCACAAAACCAAATAGTTCATTGAGGTTATGCTTAAATCCTCGAAATCTAAATAAAGTTATTGTTAGGCCTAGATTTACGATTCCAAATATTGATGAGTGCAAGGCGCAAATGACTTGATCCAAAGTATTTAGCTCACTTGATGCTAGTTCGGGGTTTTGGATGATCCCACTGTCGGAAGAATCGTCAAAATTATGTACATTTGCTACACCTTTTGGATGATACAGATTTCTTAGGTTACCATTTGGAATCAATGCAGCGCCAGAAATTTTTATTGGAGATGGTCAGACTTTTTTCGGATATCAATGGGTTCATCATTTATATGAATGATTTTTTGATTCATGCACCAAATATAGAGGAACATAATAGGATTCTGAATCAGGTGTTAGAAAGAGCAAAAGATGTTGGCCTCCGGTTTAATAAGTCAAAGACGAACATGCTTAAAAAAGAACTTAAATTCATAGGTCATATTTTTAGTGAGAATGGAGTAAGGGCAGACAGTGATAAAATAGAATCAATTATAAAGATGCCAGTATCCAAAACGTTTCTTGGGCATGGTGAACTACTATTTGGGCCAATTTATTAACAATTTGTCAGCAAAGAATAAACACTTGAGGAATTTATTGAAAAAAGATTCATTATGGAAATGAGGCAAGGCTCAGGATGACGAGTTCAACAACTTGAAAACGGAAATAACAAATACTCTAGTTCTAACCTAATCTCCTAACCCTAATAAACAAATAGTTTTGTCTGTCGATGCTTCAAAATTTGCTATGGTTGCCGTCATTATGCACGATACCAAACCTATCGCCTATTTATCGGCGTCCTTAACGGAGTGTCAGGGTTATTATGCACAAATAGTAAAGGAATTATTTGCAATTCTTTTTGGGTGCACCCGATTCCATCAGTACATCTATGAACATAGTGTTATTGTCGAAACAGACCATAAACCTGAGGTATCGCTTTTTGATAAGCCTTTACATAAGATTCCGGCTAGACTTCAAAGATTTATGATGAGGCTTCTGGCATACAATTTGATTCGTATACAAGCCAGGCAAATATCTTCATATTGCGGATGCTTAGTCTAGAGCTCCGTTGAAAGAACACTCACTTGTGGAAATGGATAAATATATTGATTTGCATTGTCATGCTATTGTTAATAATGTTGCTTTACCGGGAAGTGATATAACCAAATTAAGAGGAGCAGTTGAAAAAGATGAAATATAGGTATAGAAACTCAAATCCGAGCGAAAATTTTCTGTGTAACGATATAGTTGCCATACCGTTGTATAAAGTTGGTGTAGATCTCTTTGAATATGAGAGAAAATATTATTTGTTGGTTGTTAACTATTTTTCAAAATATATAGAAATTGAATCATTAAGCTCAGGATATTCTAACCATTTGGTTGTAAACAAATTAAAGAGTATTTTTCCCAGACATGGCATTCCAACAGTTTTGGTCTCAGACAATGGTCCACCGTTTAACTCAAATGATTTTGTGTTATTTTGTTCAGATTGGGGAGTCGACCATCAAACTTTTTTCCATTCAGACGGCTAAGAAGCTTTTAAAAAAAAGGCACAGAGATAGGGACTAATTATTATATAGCACTTCTTCATTACCGTACAACACGGAAAAACAACAGTCCTGCAGAACTTCTAATGTCCAGAGTACTTAGAACTAAATTACCATCATTGATGTCAAATTTAAAACCAAAATTAGTAAAATCAGATAAAGTTTTGAAAACGCACTTGAAAGAGGAAGAAAAAGTAGCTACAAATTATAACAGGTCTACGAAAAATCTTAAGCCCATAAATGTGGGTAATCATATTTATTTCAAAGGAATCCTTTGTCGGTATGGTTTCCGGGTACTATTGTTGAGGTCTGTAGGCAGCCTCGGTCCTATCTTATAAAAGATGATGAGGGTGTTACCTATAGAAGACATAGGCAGCATATTCTTGAAGAGCCACGAAAAGAACATAATAATACAGCAAATAATCATTTGAATCAAGAGCAGAATGTTGTTTATAGTAACTCCCAAATTGACCGACAATTGGAAAATTTTAACGTATCTCATTCAAGAAGTGGCAGAGAGATTAAGCCACCGAAAAGACTAGGTTTTGAAGACTAAAACTTTAAGAATTTTATATGGGATTTGCTGTTTCAATGTACAGATAGTTGAAATATATTGATCGTTAATAAATAATTTATAAAAATGATTATATTGTAATTTCATTTCGTATTTAGTTTTTTGATATTTTTGTTATATTATATTAATAATTTATTATTACATATATTAATAACAATTATTGTATATACGAAATACAAAAATTTTACATGCAATAATACATTGTATTAAATATATACATTGTATTAAATATATGCAATCATTTTTATATACATATGTTATTGTAAAATTACTTAAAAAGGGAGATGTTGTGAATATGAATATGTACATACCCCTAATATTACAATGCTATAAATAACAACACTGTAACTAAACATGCCATTTATGATGATTGTACAGTAAAGACTTCACTTGTAATCAGACCATAGAATATACAACAAATATTATTATTAAAAAGTATATTTTTAAAGAAAGCTCTTATAGACATCACTTGATCAATGATCTATATAGGACCTTTTCTTTTTAAAGGGGGTGGTATAGTGAAAATACCAAATGAATGATTAATACTCTAAATATTTAACAACAATTACTGACGCTAAAATTACTGAAATATTTTTTATAAATAATTAATGCTAACGAACGACACACTTTCAGTTTGTTGGATCGCATTACATATTTCTGGTGTCTAGTCATTGTGTTTTATTAAAAAGTTTAATTATAATTATCGAAAGAAATTGACAGTTGACATAAATAAAGTGAACAATGAGCTATTTTAATTAATTTTAAATTAAAGTTCGGTTTTAAACTCCGAACGCAATACTTCATATATTTGACATTATCCACAGATAAATTTTGCAATTGCAATGCTTCGACGATCTTTTGCAGTCATACTGATATTGTTGACTGTATTTCTTAATGAATCTTTACAAGATCAATTATAAATGCATATTAATATTATTATTTTTTAATAAATTAAATAATCACTTTCCAGAGCTTGATTTTCTACGTTGCTACCAAAAGGGTTGCCAAATTCTATACTTGCTTGCATCCGAGAAATGTTTATATCATTTCGAACTACACGAGGAATTTCAGCACGTGGAGCATCACAGATATATCTTCTTACCGAAATGCTAAACTAATTTCGAACATGAAAGAAATTTCGTTATGATCTTTGTATCATGTTAAAAGTAAAATCGAACAATTTTGGTTCTTTGTTCTATACTTTGTCTTTCCATCATAAATTTGAAAGTTTTTCATTAATGTTATGGTATTTAAGATATAAATGAATCTTACATATTAAGTAAAATATGAAAAAAAAATAAATAAAAAATATTTTCAATAAATATGATCAAATAATATAATTCTAAAATAGACTTTATTGAAATGCGACTGAAATCAAACTGTTGGTGATTATGAAACCATTACTTATAATAGTTTCATAATGCTATGAGTTATTATCACATTGTATATTATGTTGAATTTCTCATGAACATTTACAATAAGACCGGAAATTTTCGTTAACCCTATGTAAAAAAGATAATATTTAACAATTCAGCTTAAACACTATAAGTTGAACGAAGCCACTACAATTTCAGCATTTTTTCATCTTTAATAGAGTCGAAAACATCACAATTTTCTGATACGATTTTACTGTTGGGAGTTAAAATAAAATTATATAAAGTGTTTCTTGGATATATGGAAATAGTATGGCTATATGTGTACATTTATGCACAATTGTATTTCATCTCATGAATTTTCAATTGTAAAAAAATTTAAAAGTTCTGCAATTGGCAATAAAGTCTATTGTATTCGATTAAGTATGTATGGGCAAGTAGTATATGTATATGAATGAATGTTGGCAGAAGTAGAATACGTTTGTATTGTTATTTATATATGCGACCTTGGCTGCTGCTCTTTATGTGAGTCTTAACTTTTCATTTTAATTCTGTTCTGCAATAAAACAGCAAATTTTTGTTTTCAATGATTTACAATTTTTTCTGCATAGTAAAACATGAAGTACCTTTTCACTACTGCTTCCACTACCTACTGGACGAATACGTGTCATTTCAATTTTTCGTAATAAATGCACTGTGTACTTATATTGCATGCATAATTGCCAATTTAATCAGCTGCGTCTTTTAATTAAAGTTTATATTGACTTAAGTTTATACTCTGCATTGTCTTTGTACTCTACTCTACCCAAAAACAAGCTAGGGTTTTTGGTCATGGGCTTGAGAAACCTGGATTAGGTAGTTATATATACAATACTTAGTAGCAGGCTGCCGATCCCGAAATCTCGGGATTTTTGGGATTTTAGATCTTTTTTTGAATTAAAATGTTCGATTACTATAGATAATAAATAAAATAACGCTATAAAAATGAGAAAAGAACTGTGAGGTCTGCCTACTCCGTTACGGATTACTTAATTCTTGTAGCAATAAAGAAATTGCAGGAGGCATATTATTATTAACAATTTTTCCTACCAGGCTTCCCGCATTCGAAATAAAATAAAAATTTTGGATGCATTAGTATTCCTAAAAAATTTCTAAAATCAATAACATGTGTCTCTTTGTATAGTGAAATTAAATCAGTTTATATAGCCATGTACAAATATTATGTATTAAAAGAGTAACTTAAAAGTATAATTTCTGTATGAATGAAAGAGCTATGTTAATTGTAGGAAAATGAATTCCAGCTATGTGTAGCACGTGGTTATTAAAATAGTAACACCTGTGTATTTGTGTGGAAACATTCATCCACCAAACGTTAAAAAATTGCAATCCGACAATTTTATAGAAATAATTTTTTTTTCTTTCCATCACGACATAGCTTATATCAATTAGCGAGTGATTTCGTTTGTACTCCACTCAGCTCTCTCAACATATCAGCGAGTATTAGATTCGCTAATCGAATTTAACCTATTTGGAAGATATTGTCGTGCTAGCATTGCAAGAATATTTGGCTCATATTCGTGAAGTGTTCCGACGGTTGCGAAATGCCAACCTAAATATAAACCTGGAGAAATGAGATTTTTGAAGCGTGAAATGAAGTGTTTGGGGCATGTTGTTTGAGGTGATAGTGTGAATACCGACACAGACAAGATATAAGCCATATCAAAACTTTTGCTCCAAGGAACGTGAAATTGGTAAAAAGTTTCTTAGGACTAGCGTCGTAGTACAGATGTTTTGTTCCAGACTTTGCAGAGATTTCAAAATCCATTATACTTTCGCTTGAAAAGAAAACAGAAGTTACCGTTTAAAGTCAAATTAACTAAAGCTCCGGTCTTAGCATGCTCTGACTGTATGGAAACGTTTGTACTACAAACTTGTGCAGAAGGTAGAGGATACCGAAAGCGTTATTGCCTATGCCGTCGTCTCTAAAATAACCACAGAACGTAAACACCACTGAAAGGAATGTCTAAATATCATCTGGGAGGAGTGAAAAATGAGACCATATATAGAGAGTTACAGATTCATCGTTCTCATGGCCCACTTTACATTGATGTTTTTAAATTCATCAATTGATCGGTAAAATACAGAAAGCGGCAACACAATATAGTCGCTGATGCTTTGTCACGCCAACCACTGGAAGTATATACATATATTGAGATCATGCTGATGTTTGTAACTAACAAAACTATCTGACCTAGACCCACCTTTTATTATACCAATCGACTCAGAAGCTAAGTTGATTTACCGATGTCCGTTCATCCGTCCGTACGTCCAGGTCATAAGTATGAATACATTTTGAGGGCATTTAATATATATGCTTTTGTCGACCATAGGAACTCTATTGAAATTGGTTGTAATCGGTACATGTTCAAACTTAGCTTCCACACAAATAACCCTTATCAAGCGACTTAAATCGTCGTATGGTTCAGACTATCATCAGTATATCGATAAAACGTGGTGTCAGTATGTCTATTATACTCCCTAATCAATAGTAAATAAAACCCTGCCAGACCATTTTTAGTCATAGTCCTCATACAAAGTTGAATCACGGCATTCACTTAAATCTATCAAAAAACAAAAGGCAAATAGATTTTATAAAAATTTGGTTTAAAGCATAGATTTTTGGACGTAGTTCCTATCAAAAATGACATCAGATATGAACCTTTTTAATATCTGCACGCCATAAATTAATTACAGTTACACTAAAATTTTGTTTATTTTTATTTTCTTTATCCTGTTATTGCCTCAGCAAACTTGGATTAAAGACCCTCTCTTGGTATAGGGTATTGTATGGACTATAATTTGTTTGTCATATATATTTATTTAGTTTATGAAAATATATCCTTACAGACAGCAAAAGTAATTATATAATTGATCTTTACAAACAAGTTTGTCAAACAGATTTGTCATCACTGAGTAACCTTTTTGGTATTCATACTGAGAATATGGAAGAAATTTGATGGCATAAAAATTTACTTATACACTTCTCGAAAAGCTTAAGAATTAATCTGAACTTGGCGATACTTCTAAGTTCGTAATATTTGACCTATTTCCATATTTAAATAATGGAATGTTGAAGCAATCCTTCCATTGATTAGGAATGCACCCACATTTTATCGATATGTTGAACATTATTGTTTAAGGAATGGCCAAAGTATCAGCACAATTTGTTAAACCGCAAATGGGACCACCATCCGGCCAACTATATAATGATGGATTGGAACTTTTTAAACAGGTAGCGATTTGGGGAATTCTATAGACTGACGTGCTAATAGATGAACTGAATATAATGAATATATAGATGAAATGAATATAATGAATATATATTTAAGTTATCATATATAGCATCAGAATACTTAGTATCAAACAAATCAGCAAACATATCACTGATAAACAAATTACACTGTACAACAAAATCAAATTTTTTCACAAATTACAAGATCAGGCCGATAAATTTTGATAGAGGAGACAAAAAAAAAGACGTGTGTATCGGCGTTTTGAAAGTTTACATCTGTATTTCATTTTAGGGAAGGGGGGGGGGGGAGTTAAAGATTCCCAGCTCTGGCCATTCTTACTGTTAATCGGCATAAGAAACCATATGACCTTTACATTGTAAGTATAAAATGTATTCAGCAGGTATAAATGTATTCAAATGTTACGGAGAACATTTTTGTAGAATATGTTAACCCTCTAACTCCTCAAGGTACGGTTCTTTTTTGTCCTTCTTTTAAAAAAGAGCAAAAAACACCATTAAAACAGGGATTTAAGGAGTTAAAATTTTCCGCAAAAATATTATCTTTTACATTGAAATAAAAGCAAAATCAAGCGCTATATTCCTTATTGTACTGAAAACGTATCAATTAGCCGTTCATATATTGTGTACATAATTTGTTTTGTGATTTGAGTGTTTTACTTAAAAAATAATAAAAAATTAAAGTAAACAATTAAACTTTACGAACTTTTGGAATTGGGGTCACATATGACTCCAATCTAATAAAAGACAATTTATTAAAAAATTCAAATATTTTGCTAATACTGTTGAATTTTTAAAAGTGTTACTTAGAATATTATAACCAAATATGTATGACTTTCGTTCCTAAAATTTGGGATAAATCCCAGAACGTTAACCCATTATTCGCCAATGCCAGCTTTTGTTTTTAAGATATTTCTAAATAAAGATTACCGAAAACGAGTTTTTCTATTAAACTCGATGAAAACACTTTTTAGAATGTAAGAAATATAACTCGGTTAATTCTTCTTTTTATTTAACCCTGGAATAATAACTTTCCAGTCTTGCGAATACAAAGGTTGGTATGTAGTGGTTTTGAGCATGGTTTATTTGTGACATGAGTTCCATTTTGATGGAATTATAAATTGTTCGATCCCCTAGCAACAGTACTAGAAGACTACCCTGGCAAAAGTGTATAATGCACTTACATTAACCATTGGAAACATTTTACCAATTAATAAGATTAATATTTTCGGGGATAACCCGAAATTTTAATATTAAGCGCTAATATTAAAAAATAATCAAGAAGATTTCTCCAAATAGGTTAGATGATTACTCATTTATTAAGAATTGTTTATAAATTTTCAGACATCACAAGAAAAATGTAAAATTCAATTATAATTGTTTGTTAAATTAAATTAAAAATTTTCAATACAAATCGATTTTAAAACCTCAAGGTGTATATATGCAGAGAGTATATATCTGTTTGCCATTCCGTTTATAATGCGTCGAAATAAATTTCTAAGCACATTTACCATATATATTCTTGATCCTTATAACAAGAGAAGTTGTTTTTTTTTAATACATTTTTTTTTAAGTACCATTCTTCAAAAAGTATCTTTCTTAAAGTATCCTTTTTTTAAAATACTTTTTTAAAAAAGTACCTGGATTTTTATTAAGTACCTTTCTAAATGGTAAAACTTGTTTAAAAAAAGCAACTCGTTTTAAAAAGTACCTATTCTTTAAAAAAAAATTGTTTTCTTAAAAAATAACCTTTAAAAAAACATCTTTTCTTAAACAAGTACATTTTCTTAAAAATCTACCCTTTTTTAAAAGGAACATTTTCTTAAAAGTTTTTTTAAAGTACCCTTTTTTCTCAAAAGTACCCTTTTTTCTTCTTAAAGTAAATTTTCTTAGTAAGTTAACTTTTAAACTTTAACTTTTAGTAAATAACTGTTTTTAAATAATTTTTTTTTTTAAATGTAAATTATTTTATAGTACTTTTTTAAATAAAGCACATTTCCTGGTAAATTTCCCTAAATTGACAAGATGTTTTGAACAAAGTTTTAGGGATTTTGTGAGTTTTGTTGCCTCTTGGGAATGAAGCAGCGCTTATGATGTTGGACTGTATGTATGTATATAATTATGGTGAACTTTGTTGCGTAAAATTAATAATTCCTCCAATGGAATTATTAGATCAGTTTGAATTTAAATAGAGTACAACGTGAGAAATAAAAAGGGAAGAAATGTTAGTTTTAATTATATAAAGTATTTATTTGGCTGTTATAGCAATAGTTATAGTTATAGTAATAGTATAATTACAAAATGTATGAAAATATAAACATGTTGTCGAAAATAAGTAATTTAGACATGCCGCCCCCTTGCACTTGTGCAACCTTAGATCCCGGTTGGGTGCATAGCACCTGTGCGAAGGATCGAATGGCTTCTGAAATCACTCGTTGATCAGGAACGATCGGCTGAAGTTGGTTGATTGGCAATTGTTGCCTTTTGTTAGTAGATTGATGGCGATCTTTGGTTGAGTTGCGACGGTGATTGTCGTGATGACGTTGATTGACAACTGAAGGCCTGCGAGTTGTTTTGATTCTGCGTCTCAGGTCATTTGGTGTAGTACGACTGGGGTGCAGTAGTGTGTGGTTATAGCTGCCACATTTGTGGCACGTGTCCATTGATTGACATCCTCTTAGATCGTGACTGAAAGCCAGGCAATTTTCGCAGTATCGGTGCTTGCGAACCATTCTGTTGCGTTCTTTGGATGTCATTTTAAGAAATTTCTGGCAAAATCTCAGCGAATTGTATCGTTGACATACTCTGCAAAAAGAAGAGAAAAAGATATTAGTGATAAATATGAGAAAATGCGTTAGTTTATTTAATTAGTGACGTTGCTCTATTACGTGCAACTGGTCTTAGATAGAATCTGGGTCATTATCATTGAGAAGGGGTAAGTAGCAAAGTTTTACTATGGGGCGGGTAATAGTTCCAGTAGAAGTTCGAACGTCGGCGACCCGAACATTATTATCTGACCCGACGTGAATATTCTCTATTCTTCCGAGTCGCCACTCGCATGTTGGGAATAAATCATCAATGATTACTACAAGATCACCGGGTTTAATATTAGTAGTCGAATTTTTCCATTTATAACGTCTGTGTAGAGACTTTAAGTAATCTTCCTTCCATCTGATTGAAAATTGGTGATATAGCGCCTTAAGCTTTTTCCATCTGTTTAAAAGAGAGAGATTTTGAGTTGTTGGTTCAGGAAGAGCCATGATCGGTGCGCTTCTGAGAAAATGTCCTGGAGTAAGAGCCGTCAAATCTGAAGGGTCTTCAGACATAGCAAAAATCGGGCGAGAGTTTAAAACTCCCTCTATTCTGGTAAGAATCGTCGTGAATTCTTGAAAATTAAACCTTTGGGAGCAAGCAATACGTTTTAAATGAAATTTTAAGCTTTTAATGGCTGCCTCCCATAAGCCGCCCATATGGGGAGCGTGAGGTGGAATGAACCGCCAGTCAAAGCCGTGAGTGACATTTTTGAGAAATGTCTGTGGAAGCCGATTTTATAAATGATGCAAATTCACGATATAGTTCTCGACTGGCCCCGACCATTGTCTGAGACTACCTGATGAGGAAGACCCCGCCTGTGAATAGGTCTGAGCATGCTTCCAAGTGAATGGCTTTTGTGGTAAAGAACACGAACTCACTGACATAATATTTAACTTAAGGAGGTTTTCGAAGAGTTGAGGTTTTTGTTTAAAATGGACCTGCGAAGTTTATGCCAGAGGTTTTAAAGGGGAACTGAGAGATTTCACCTTTCGGGAGGTAGAGAAGCAATGATTTGGGAACAAGGTTTCTTTTTAAAAATTATGCAAATTTTACAGTGTGCTATAATTTTCTTAACTCTAGGCTTTAAACGAGATATGTAGAATTCAGTTTGAATCATTCGACACATTTGTTGGCATTCTCCGTGTGTGCTAGGAATAAATGCAAATGGGAAAGGTAGAGTTGGCAGAATCGGGAGTTGCCTTGAAATATTTTTGGGTAGCGTTCATTATATGGGAGAGATGAATCTGATAATCGACCATTTACCCGCAATATATCGTTTTCATCTAGAACGTGGTTTAGAGTTTTTAGCGAACTTTTATCCGATATCATTTTAGACTTCGTAAGATTACAATATTCTGACTCATAGTGCGATTTTTGAGCTAGTATTATTAATCTGGTTTTAACCAAATTTACCTCAAATCGCAACCGATATTTTTGAAAACTGTTGTGAATAAACCGAAAAACATAGGACAAGACCCTTAATGCTTTATCATAAGATGAAAATCTGTGTAAAATGTCAATTTCTGCAATCGATATGGGAAAACTTTGAACCTTTTTGCAGATTTCGGGAAAATATAACGGATTTGTGGTAGGCCAATTTGATGAGGGTTCCGTCACCCAAGGAGGCCTTTGCCACCATAAGTGATTCTTGCCAGATCTACCGGTTTACAACCACGCGTTCCAATATCTGCTGGGTTATCATTAGTGGGAACGTGACGCCATGTCCCTTTTAGAAGTAAACGGTGAATTTGAGCTGTTCGATTCGCCACATATGTTTCCCATGACCAAGGTGGCTTAGCTAACCAGCCTAGAACAATAGAAGAATCTATCCAGAGTATTGTTTCTGTATTCTTTAAATCAAGAGATTCAATAACGTAATTGATTAAATTTGCCAATAATACAGCCCCACTAAGCTCTAAGCGAGGTAAGCAGACGGGTTGCAGGGGCGCCACTTTGCTTTTGGATTCTAGCAAGTTAGAGTAAACTACAGATGACTGAGCTTGACAGCGTATGTAGATCGCTGCGTAATAAGCTGCTTTGGAAACGTCAGCAAAACCATGAATTTGAAAATTCCCCGAGGGATCGTAACGAAGCCATCGTGGAATGGAGATATTTTCAACGTAAGAGAGATCGGATATAAGGTTGTTCCAGTTTACAAGAGAATCAGCACTCACGTTATCATCCCAATCTACACCTTCTAACCATAACTGTTGCATGCGCATTTTAGCTCTTATAACCACTGGGGTTATCCAACCGGCTGGATCAAATAATTTTTCGATAACAGACAAAATCTGGCGCTTACTTACAGTTTCGGATTGTGATATTGGATGAAAGGAATAGCTGAAAGAGTCGGTAAGAGCGTTACATTTGATTCCGAGAGTTTTAGTTGAACAAGATTCTTCAAACTGAAGGAAATTAGAATCGTAAAGATCCTCTGTGGGTAAATGCGAATGTAATTTTGGGTCATTTGTAGAGATATTTTTTAAGGGAAATTTTGCTGACTTGAGAGCTAAGATGAGTTCTGTTTGAGAAAGAATTGCATCTGCGATTCTATGACCTCCAGACAGTATGTCGTCAACATATGTTTCCTTGTGTAAAATGGAGACTGCCTTTGGAAATCGAGTTTCGAAATCAGTTGCGAGTTGGAGAAGCGTGGGGATGGCCAGAAAAGGTGCACAATTTACTCCAAAAGTTACAGTTTTAAGTTGAAAATCTTTGAAAGTGCCATTTGGTTCCTCTTGAAAAAGGATTCTCGAAAGGGCCTATCGTTTGGGTGAACTAGGATTTGGCGATACATTTTTTGAATGTCACCACTAAAAACGTAACGATACTTTCGCCAATTGAGAATTATTGTCATTAAATCACGTTGAAGTGTTGGACCTGTGTACAGTACGTCATTGAGAGAATGACCGGATTTTGTACTACGTGAGGCATTGAATGCAACTCTTAATTTTGTAGTTTTGTGTTTAGGACGAATAACTGCATGATAGGGAAGATAGAATGAAAAGTATTTTCCATCGGAAAGTATTTCGTGAAAAGAAGTTCTCTCCATGTGGTCCATGGATAAATACTCAGATATAACTGCATTGTATTGCTTTTAAAGTTCTGGGTTTTTGGAAAGAGTTTGTTGCATTTTTGCATATTGTCCGAGAGCTAGAATTCGAGAGGGACCGAGAAAAGTGGAATCAGGGAATTTCTTTTTAAATAGAAGCCTAACGACATATCTTCCATCCGCCTGTCTAGTGGTTGTTTTTTTTGTAAAAATCCTCACAATATTGATCCTGGATGAAACGGGGGAGTAATGGGAAGTTCCTCTTGCTCCCAAAACTTTCTTAGAACTTCGTTGAGTGTAGAATTTTCCGAGTATATTACCGACGTTGTAAACGACTGAACGGTTTGAGTGTGAATGGGACCACTAAGCACCCATCCAAAAATGGTGTTATATGCCGAAGCTTGTCCACAAACGTTCCTCTTAATACCATTGATATTTATAAATTGTTCTGAGTCATTTCCAAGAATTAGGTCTATTGGTGACGAACGATTGAAGGTAGGATCTGCTAAATCAAGATTTGGGATGTCTGATTCCAATTCCTATTATCTCCGCATAAGATCTTCGAGATGGTAATTGAAGTAGATTTCTAATTTTTTCGGACAAAAATGTTCTTTGAAAACCCGGATCTATTAAAGCCCTGACTGTGAAATGCTCGCCCAAGTGTTCAATTTGAACCAAAGCCGTACGAAGTAAAATGTAATCATTATTAGACGAGAAATTGGCTTGTACTTGAGAATTGTGAGCTTTACTTGAGGTAGTAGGTGATCCGTTATTGAATACAGTTTGAGATTTTCCTAAAGGTTCGGGTATAGATTGTATAGAGTCATAATGATCTTTCGGATCTTGTGAGTGACTTGGGTTGAAAGAGTTCTGAGTTTTTGGTAAATGCAATAAAGTGTGGTGGTTCATTTTGCATATAAAGCAAGTATTTTTACTGCTACATTTTGCTCTAGTATGCACGGGAGAGAGACAATTGTTGCAAAATTTGTTTTGGTAAACGAAGTCTACTCTTTGTTCTACCGTATATTTACGAAATTTGGGGCAGCTTCTTAAATTATGGTCCCCTTTGCATACTTTACAATATATATGCAGTCTTTCTTGGGAAGAGTATGACTGTATGGATAATTGGGGTACATTTGGAAGACTATACCGTTGCTTAGTAGCTTTTATGCTTGTGATACGCTCTGCAACTTCGTGTCTGTTTACAAGAAATGAATCTAGTTGCGACCACTTAGGTAATTCACGATGCGATTTGAGGGATTGTACCCAAAACGAAAGTGTTTGATCGGGTAATTTTGTAGAAATTAAGTAAATGAGAATTGGATCCCATGAGTCGACATTAACTTCGAGTGATTTGAGGGCTCTTAAACAGTCATTTACTGTAGAATGAATTTTTTGAAGAGATTCACTATTTTCAGAAGTCGCAATTGGGAGGTTAAAGAGAAGCTTAAGCTGATTGTCAACTAATACACGCTTGTTTTCATATTGGAACTTAAGGGCGTTCCAAGCTTGGTCAAAATTTTCATCGCATAAAGCGTAACGTTTGACAATGGCTCCAGCGCTGCCACTAGTTTTAGTTCGCAGATAAAAGAGTTTCTGTGCCCGCGGGATGTCCTCATTTTCAATGTATAAAGTTGTGAATAAGTTGCGAAATGACGGCCATTCCTCGTAAGTGCCTTGAAAAATATCTATTTCACACGGCGGAAGCTTTATAAAAGTATTTCTGCGATTAGATATGTTTTGAGGCAAAATACTCATACGAGACGCATTGTTTTGAAGGTCACAGGCTCTTGAAAGTTTAAGTATATCTACTTTATGGGATCTACAAGTATAAAATGCATCGGAGCAGGCATTTAAATTTATTGTAGCGTTCTCTTTGAAGTCTTTTATATCTTCAGGAGCTGATGACAGCATGAGACTTTCGTAAGAATTCTGTAATTTCTTCCACCTGTTCTCGAGATCTTCAAGCTTTGTCTCTAGTACTGAATCCGTCTGATCATGTATGTCAGATTTTTCGAAATTTGTGCAGAATAAAATTAAGTAGTCGCAATCGAAAATAAATTTCTCGTTGTAGCGAGATTGAAATTTCCTTGTTAAGGGAAGGTTGTCCGAAGTTTCCGTTGTGTTTATCATGATTGTAAATGAAGTTATTGGATAAAAAAGTGGACAACTATTAATCTATTAAGATTATAATTACCCCGAGATTTACGGGATTATAATTATTTTGAATTTATTTAATCGTCAAATCAGATAATATGTTGTGTTCCTTTTAAATAAAAAATCTTATGTTGTGTTTAAAATTGGCTGCAAATAGCGGATTGTACAATTTAGATAGATTGCAAATCTGTTGTTGCCTTCGAAATTGAATGCAATATGCGGGTTGTACAACTTTTTTAAATATTAAATCTAATGTTGCAGTCCAAATTGGCTGCCATTAGCGGGTTAAAAAAAATTTAGATATTAAATCTAATATTGCAGTCCAAATTGGCTGCAATTAACGGGTTAGGAAAAAATTTAGATATTAAATCTAGTGTTGCAGTCCAAATTGGCTGCAATTAGCGGGTTAAGAAAAAATTTAGATATTAAATCTAATGTTGCAGTCCAAATTGGCTGCAATTAGCGGGTTACGAAAAATTTAGATATTAAATCTAATGTTGCAGTCCGAATTGGATGCAATTACCGGTTCAAATATCGTTATAGATTAAGTGATCTATTTTTGCAAACAAATTTTTAAATAATTAGCAATTGATGACCAATAAATAGATTGTAAATTTATTGTTGTATTTGAATACAATAAGTGGGTTGTCTAATTATAGATTAAGTGATCTATTTTATTTTTACTCAGTTTCCATGTGCTTAACGATTATCATCTGGAAAGCTTTTCAAATAAATAGTTTTGCAGGTTGGAATTCAGGATAGGCAAAAATTTTAGTTCAAGAAATTTTCGATTTAGTGTGAATATTTATCAAGTATTTTCGAAACACATTTTCAATAAAAAATGCAGGGGAATTTCTACTTTCGAACTTTTCTAAATTATAGTGACTACTTAGTAAACAGCTTTCGGTTTAAAAATAAAATTTTATGAAAAAGACCACACACAGAAAACAGATTCATTATGGCTACCGAATTTATTACAAACCGAATTGCGATAATGCTAATAACCGATTTTCGGGTTCACGATGATTAAAATTCTATTGGCTTAACAGTAAATATTTTATCATAATAGAAGATTTGTAGATGATATTAAATTTCTGTTGATGCAATCAGTATTTTTCACTTAAATTTCCTATCCAAAGTTTTCAATATAATCCTGTCCTATTATTTCCACTGTCTTTAATTTCTTTAGAATTGTATTATTTCAGGAATTATGTTGTAAACACATTGAATGTTGTACAATTTTAATTGTACTTAGTTTTTGTATAGAAAATTTAATTATGAAAATAATTAAATAAATATAGGCACACATATTCACACTAATAAAGACAAAAATAATGAAATTAGTGTAATGCTTTTGCATGTACTAATTTTCCTTAGTCACCAATTATTTTAATTTAAAATTGTATATTTGTATCATTAAAATAAATTTACCTGGGTTTATAAGAATTTATTGTTGATAATTTGATTTGAAATTTTTCTTAATCTTTTTTTTTTTGATTTCCACGTTTTTGTACTATTGTACCACTGTTAATATTTTTCTATTTGATTTCTTTTCTTTTCGTTTTCCTTCTTTTATTCTTTCGCAGAAAACATGAACTAATGGGCTTACATACATATCAATCGCTTTTAACCAACACTGATTGTCAAATTTAATTTGCTCTCCTGTGTCTTTTTTCTAAGTGAGCGCGTAATAATTTTTTTTATCACGACTAAGAGTCTCTCTTTGTTTTAAATTTGTATGAGCTATTCTCTTTTTATTCTGTTTGCCAAAAAAAAACTACGTACAATTTTTGTTTCTGTTTTTTCTTTTTGTTTTTTTTTTTTTTTTATATAACTTTGAACACACTTGCTTATGCACAAATTTGTTTCTTATAAAAAAGGTTAACGGTTTTATTTAAGATGTTATTTAGGCTTTAGTCTTGCTCCTTGTTGAAAAAATAACGGTACGAAATTACGAAAAATTAACGGAAAGAGTTCTGTTAAACCTTATATTTGGATATGTTTCTTTTCTTCTTATTCTCACGTTTTAATATTCTTGGTTTTTGTAAAAAAGAACTAAGGATTTTTGTTTTTGAAATATGTAAGTATATGATTTTAAGTTGATTTTCTTTTTCTTTACACTTTACTTCTTTTTGTAGTTTTTGCTAAATTATTTTTGAATGTTTTAACTTTGGCAAATTTCTTGAAAATTTTTTAATTTTATGCGTTTTTCTTTTGCTTTTCTTTAATTTTTCGATTTTTTTTTTTTTGAATGTTTAAAAGATATATTTTGAAATTATTAGAATTAAACAGAAGAAAATTCGACAACCTTGATTTTTTCTTTTCACTTATGTAATTACGTATGTAGTTTGAAAAAAAATGTTCACAAAGCATTAAACAAATTTTTGTTTTTATAAAAGAAAATGTTCAAATGTTAAACCGACAACCGTAATATACACGGTTCGCTTAAAGGTCGAATAGGTTCGCCAAAACCTTCGACCATTTCTGAAAACGGGGATTGGTTGGGAATCATTTATGTCTTTAAACGTCGGAAACCGCAAAATCCTAGTAGATCGGCTTTTCAAGTTACCATCAAAGTAAGCTGCCGTGTTTTGACGATAGCACACATGGCCATTTGATGCATCCATCACTGTTCGAATGCTCTCCCCCGGGAGTGTTTTGACAATTTAAACATGTTCAATGGATGAGTTACCTCTGGACATAGAGGAGAATACTCATTGGACCAAGTTTTCATACAACTTACTTACTAGAAGTCCGGGAAACGGGTTAAAATTCCGGTGCAAAATTTTATGTTGTATTTTTTTATTGTGCTTCCTTGGAATTGGAGTATTTGGAAGTTGAAGATGTAATACCATTCTTGGATTTAGAAATAAAAATTTATTTGTATATTTCAATTACATTATGTAAATTCATTAGTTTATCACAAAATATAGAAAGGCACATTTGAAAAGAATTATTGAATCTTATTATTTACTATAAATGGGTTGATTAGAATTAAGCCACCGCTTTTTTCAAATTATTCATTTATGCCTCATTTTCCATGGTGTTTATCTTGTACCTATTCCAAAATGAAAGGAACTCACGATGGATCGATTCTCCCGCCTCGTCTGACCAATATCCTAAAGCTTCATTATTCTCAAAATTTTAGATACAGTCCTCGAAGTGTTCCAATAGTACATGGATTTTTAGAGTAACTGTTACATTTTGCAATGCTTTGTAGTTTTTTCTAAGCTCTTCTATGTACTTTTGGAGACAAGTGTTTGAGCCATTTTTTCTTGCTCCAAAACAACATTTCACAAGATTATCCATAGCTTTGAATGTATGGACATATGGACTAACGGCAAAAATCCCTACCTTACCATATATTTCCCAATCGAACAATTTATCTGCTTCTTCGAGAAGTTTCCTGCATGCATTGCCCTCAAAAATGTCACCATGGTAAGTCTTTGAAACCAGGTTCAATTTTTTTTGGCCAAATGAGTGCAGTTTCACGACCCACCAAATGAACAAGCCCATCCCAAAACAAATGGTTTACAAATCCCTGCAATATATGCAACTCTGGTATCACGCGTTTTTGGAGTACAAATATATTGTCATCTTCGCTGAAAAGTGGAGGGTTTATTGTACTGTTATGGTTTTTGGCATTTTGCTTTTTCCCTCCTCCAATCTGAGCGAAATTCATGGTATCGTTTTTCAAATGTCCATAGGTCTTTAAGCTTGAAATTAGATTAGAATTATCAGTTTCACTGGTATTATCGGCATTTTTGGCTTGAAATAAATCTTTTCCACTCCTCAATTCTTGGAGAGAAATAAAGCAATAGGGGCAAGGGTAACTTGAGGTGACTGTTTGTTGGCCGCTAGCGAGCAGAATAATTTTGAAATCGGACACAAATTTGAACGGAATGCTGTTCAACTCAGTTATCTCGAACAATCATTTGATATTCGCATACGTTTCCTTTATTTGAATTACGATGCATAAAAGTATCACCCTATGTACTGAAGAAAGCTTCGCTTGCGCTGAAGTACTGCCGCCTTCAGAATAGAGCTGTCGTTTTTTACCACCCGTTCCTCTTCGTCCTCTTGGTCGCCTTCACCCATTATGCTCATACAAATTTTAAAAAAAAACCGCCCGCCATCAGCCATCACTTTAATGTTAAGATTGCCCACTTGCTGCTTTTTCTCTAAAACTTTTTCTAACAATTGTTCATCATTTCCATAGATGACGGGCCTTTCAGACTTTTTATCTCCACACTCGCAATCAAAATAAAATTTTTTTGTTTGATATACATCTTCGAAGATTCGTGATTTGTTACCAAGATGTTGAAGATAATTGCTGGAAACGGATTTTCTTCCTACATGTGTTCTCAGGAAATTGGTGAACTTTTTCATCTGATTGATCGATGAGCCCATGTGCAGTTGAAAATTATCTAAAGATTTTTCTGGGAAAATTGTATCTTCGACAATACGCGGATTGAGCTGAACTCTCGCCTTTGCTCCACGTGTGTTCAAGACCACTTTACTATTTTTACTTTTTGCCGATCCGATGTTTTCAGTGCTTTGGCTATCCAGCTTGCGCTGCAAAAAGGCCGTGATAAGATGGTCTTGCTTTTTTTCTGGTATTTCAGCGACAATGTGTTGAATAATCTCCTCGAGTTGGTTGTTGCAATTACTTGGATGTCTTTTTCCCTTACCCACTTCTGGATAACACTTTTTACAAATGCTTGCGTTTTCCAATTTCGGGGCTGGGATGCATTCTGTTTTTCGTAGGACGTCTGTACCATTTTGGGGGTACTTCGTAAATGCCCCCGCCCTGTCTGACCTGACCTTTAAGCTGCAGTCAAGCAAATGAAACATTGACATTCACCATTATGGGCACGTGTATTCTTCCGTAGTCCAATGTCCTCATAATTTGGCATATCCAAAGGTCTCAACTGAATATTTTTTCTCGCTCCTAAAGAGTAATCCTACAAGTCCCACAAATACTAGTTGGAAATCTCTCATCAGCTACGTTGAAAGTGGCGGTAAGATGTTGTTTTATTAATTTCTCCACATTTTCATTTATCCGAAAGTGTGGCTCCGTTTTGACACCGAACACTAATTTCCTGCCACAAGGTGCACAGATTTTGGCTCTATTGCTTTGATGGGTACTTTTTAGTTTCATTATTGTATTATATAGGAAAAAAATTTAGAATTCGGTTGGAATATTACCACAAGAATGTTCTTGTTCAAGTATCACAAAGTTACGCGTCGCACTAAATTACAGCCCGATGTTGATTATATGCTTCATTAACAATGTTCCAAGAAAGACTGTAATTTCCGTTAATTTAGTGAGTGACAAGTAGTCAAATGGTTTGACTATTGTCAAATGAAAATGCTGCCAGATCAACAATTTGAAGAAAAAACGCTAAAACCGCAGAAAAAATCGTTAAATTCTAAAAAAAAAACCCTAATACTTGTAAATTGTACAATAAAAACTACAACACGGAAACTCTTCGAATGGAAAGGATACAACATGCTAAATCTAAAAGCAACAACAGAAAATATGTAAACAAAAAAAAAGTAACAAAACAAATGTATTAAAACGAAAAATTTTACATTTGACAAATTATAGTGCTTGTATCTTCAAAAGCCGATCTGCTAGAATTTTGCGGTTTTCGACGTTTAAATACATAAATGATTCCCAACCAATCCCCGTTTTCAGAAATGGTCGAAGGTTTCGGCGAAACTATTCGACCTTTAAGCGAACCGTGAGTGATGCGGAGAATAAAACACCAGCATCAATCGCTGTTAACATATTAACAGTTTAAGGTTCTGTTCTTAATAGACGTACATTATGCTTAAAAATTTTCATTCATTGATTGATTTGGAAATGATGGATTTATCATTTTTCGAATTACATAATTCAATTGTTGTATCAGAAATAAAAATAATAAATTTTGATACCAATTTGGTTGACAAATTATTTTTAGTTCTTGAGTAATTCGACCAAACGAACTTAAATATTTACCAAACAAAACTAATTTTACGGAAAGTAAGAAGAAGCATTTATTTTATTCTTCTTTCCGTAATAGGTCGAGTGGGTCGCACTACTTAGGCTTAAAAAATTCTTCACAATTTGAAGCATTGGGAATTGAAATTGAAGCCTCTGGCTCACATAGGTTAGAAATGGCATATGAAAATCTACGGATACTGTGATAAAATTTTATATAATTTTAAATTTTACCCTTTAAGTAATTACTTTAATTTTATTTATGTGCCATGATCTTCCAATATGCCAAAATTCAAAGCTCGAACAACATTTTTATTATGTATACCAAGAAATAGCTTTCGGACAACAGTGCGGTGGTAGAATGTAAGTTTAAAGTAACATCTTACCGACACTACTATGAAAATATTCTGTGTATTGTTTTGGTATTTTTTTCATGTTGGTCTTTAATTTGATTATGCCGTATAGTGAATAACTTTTCGTCCTTGATTCGTTAAACGAGGTTTTGGTAAATGTACACAAATGTTTTCCAATAAATAAATACATACCATTATATACGTGAATTTCTGAACTAAAAAATAAAATGTGGACAACAATTTTTGAAATAGTATTGCGTGAAGTCCCTTTTGATAAATAGAAAGAGATAACGGAAAATCACAATGGAAAATATATAATGTTCAACAACAATGCTTGGACAAGTTGTACTTACGTGCTTAGCAATGGGAAATAAAAGTTTATCAATAAAAATGAATACGTGTACAACAACTAAAGTAAGTAATCAAGGATAAAGACCTAATTGAAAAGGTTTTTTAAAAGAATCAACAATCGACTGTAAATATAAATAAAAAGAGAATTGGATTATTAAGGTCTACTTTAAAATATTCATTGTGACTAGTATGTGTTTAAGGTAAATAAAATTGTATTTTGTAAAATATTTTAATATAACTACATATGTATTTTATCCTTTTCTACTGTTCTTTTTAATGATGGCAAACACTTGTTTTTAATTTGTTAAATGTTAAATTTATATTTAATTTATTTTGGTTCAAAATTATGTGCATTTTTTTGCAAATATCAAAATGGGCCTAGCACAGTAGAATATGTCATTAAAAGCTATTATGAAATATTATGTTATGTTTTCGCGGTTTTCATAAAAGTTCGTCAACGAAACGCGGTAGGAAATCATTTTTTTTTTTTTTTTATAATAATTTTTATAATTATAATAATTTTTAAGATAAGGAGAAAATGCTCATTTAATTATTTTAAATTTTATTATAATTTTATTATTTATTGTTAATGAGTTAATGAGTTTTATTCACAATAATAATTAACCATAAAAGTGTTGGTTTATGAATTGGCTAAGTTGAAAAAGAAAGCTGCCTAGAAATTGCACTCGAATTTCGAGCGCTGGAATCTGCTAGTTTTAATAAATCTCTTTACTCCCTTTATATTAAGTCGTAGTGTCTGCTTGTCGACAAAACTTTGGATTGCTTTTTAACCTTTTCCCGTGATCAAATCGAGGTGAATCTTTGCAGGAAGATTCGCGGCGACGACACATTTTTTTTCTAGACATGTTCCTCTATCAATCAATCAATTATTTGATAAATAATAAAATCTTGCTTCTAATATAGTTTTTTTAGCGATTCGATAGGTTATATTCTATATTTCAATTAAGCTAATAAGGCCTATATATCTATAATGTAAACAAAAGGTGTTTTTATACCCTCCACTCCAGTGTGCAGAGGGTATATATAAGTTTGTCATTCCG
Organism: Cordilura impudica; assembly: GCA_963682025.1. NCBI lineage: Eukaryota > Metazoa > Arthropoda > Insecta > Diptera > Scathophagidae > Cordilura > Cordilura impudica. The sequence continues at coordinate 125,815,800 of OY821521.1, forward strand.
TTTGTAATAAATAGAAAAAAAAATCTGGACCCCATAAAATATATATATTTGCGATCCTTATAACAAGCGGAGTTGATATAGCGATGTCCGTCTGTCCGGCTGTCCGGCTGTCCGTCTGTCCGTCTGTGGAAATCACGATGACGGCTTCAATCGGGCAACTAGGTTGCTCGTTGGTATAAAAAATGATTCATTAACATCCTGAAAAGTCTGCTATTTAAAATCGTCCAAATTGGTTTATCTGGTCCCGAGAATTGAACGATGGAGTAAAAAAAGTCTTGAAAAAATATGATTTGACTATGTTGTTCTTGTCACGATAACGTTCTCAATAGGACAGCTAGGGCGCTTGTTGTTAGTGAGAATGATACACCAACATCATGAGAAGGTTTCTGTTTTTTAAATCGTGACAATAAGTGACACAGGTGCCGAGAAATCACTGAAAAGTTAAAAAAATATGATGTTTTCCTATATTGTTATTCTAAATTTTGTATTTTGTCACAGCTGTACTTGTTGTTTTTATGGTCGTTGTGGTAATAATATAAAAAATCACCAATATCAACATTTTATGGTGTAATATTTAAGTTAGTTAATTAATAAAAGAAACTATATAAAATCAATATCAATATTCTGCGATTTTTATAAGATCACAAAATATTACAAATTGATACATACATACTACTGTTGCAAATATCAAAATCAGAGCTCAGATTTACTCGATTTTACTCGCGAGTGAAAAATACTCGCGAAGTAGAGTACTCGAAAAGTACGAGTGTTAAAAAAAGTTTACTCTCCACTCGTTTATTTTATGTGGGAGTACTCGCGAGTACTCCTTTTTAAAAATTAAGAGTGGGAGTAAAAATCTTCCAAATAGAGTAAGAGTTTACTCTTAAGAGTGAAATCGAGTGGAAAAATATAAATTGCAGGTATGTATGTAATGAATGAACATTTTGCAGTTTGAAGCATTTTATTCTTTGGCTTTAGTTTTGTTTTTGCCAATTTGTGCGTGTGTGCGTGTGTGTGTGTGTGTGCGTGTCTGTGTGTATGTGTGTGTGTGTGCGTGTGTGCGTGTGCGTGTGTGTGTGTGTGTGTGTGTGTGTGTGTGTGTGTGTGTGTGTATGTGTGTGTGTGTGTGTATGTGTGTGTGTGTGTAGCAAATATAGTAACTCAAACGGTGTGGAGAGGTGACTGAGGAGGGAGGACTGAGAAGGCCGTAGTCCCGGCTACACAAGTCCCTGTAGAACGAGCATTAAGCGCATTTGCATTAATAGTGACATCAAGACGAACCACCCTTCAAAAAAAAAACACTCGACAATTTTTTGATACTAAAATTAAATCATGAACTACTTAAAAATATAAAATTGAAAAATACTAAATATTAAAAAACCTAAAAGGATACAATTCCCACTGTCGTTAATTATGATTGCTAAATTCTTACCGAGTGCTATGTAGCTGTGTAATTAACTTCAAGACGAACCACCCTTCAAAAAAAAACACTCGACAATTTTTTGATACTAAAATTAAATCATGAACTACTTAAAAATATAAAATTGAAAAAAAAAACCTAAAAGGATACAATTCCCACTGTCATTAATTATGATTGCTAAATTCTTACCGAGTGCTATGTAGCTGTGTAATTAACTTGAAACAACTACATACAAACATACATAATTACATACATTCATTCATTAATACATATACATAAATATATTTTATAAAATAAAACTATTAAAAAAAATAAAGACTAGAGTACTCGGCAAGAGTATAATCTGCTCGATTTCGAGCGTCTTTTACTCGCACTCGAAATCGAACAAAGCATATGCGCTCTTATTCGAGTGGCATAGAAAAATAGAGTATACTCGAATTTTTTTATGTGGGAGTACTCGCGAGTACTCCTTTTTAAAAATTAAGAGTGGGAGTAAAAATCTTCCAAATAGAGTAAGAGTTTACTCTTAAGAGTGAAATCGAGTGGAAAAATATAAATTGCAGGTATGTATGTAATGAATGAACATTTTGCAGTTTGAAGCATTTTATTTTTTGGCTTTAGTTTTGTTTTTGCCAATTTGTGCGTGTGTGCGTGTGTGTGTGTGTGTGCGTGTCTGTGTGTATGTGTGTGTGTGTGCGTGTGTGCGTGTGTGCGTGTGCGTGTGTGTGTGTGTGTGTGTGTGTGTGTGTATGTGTGTGTGTGTGTGTATGTGTGTGTGTGTGTAGCAAATATAGTAACTCAAACGGTGTGGAGTGGTGACTGAGGAGGGAGGACTGAGAAGGCCGTAGTCCCGGCTACACAAGTCCCTGTAGAACGAGCATTAAGCGCATTTGCATTAATAGTGACATCAAGACGAACCACCCTTCAAACAAAAAACACTCGACAATTTTTTGATACTAAAATTAAATCATGAACTACTTAAAAATATAAAATTGAAAAATACTAAATATTAAAAAACCTAAAAGGATACAATTCCCACTGTCATTAATTATGATTGCTAAATTCTTACCGAGTGCTATGTAGCTGTGTAATTAACTTCAAGACGAACCACCCTTCAAAAAAAAACACTCGACAATTTTTTGATACTAAAATTAAATCATGAACTACTTAAAAATATAAAATTGAAAAAAAAAACCTAAAAGGATACAATTCCCACTGTCATTAATTATGATTGCTAAATTCTTACCGAGTGCTATGTAGCTGTGTAATTAACTTGAAACAACTACATACAAACATACATAATTACATACATTCATTCATTAATACATATACATAAATATATTTTATAAAATAAAACTATTAAAAAAAATAAAGACTAGAGTACTCGGCAAGAGTATAATCTGCTCGATTTCGAGCGTCTTTTACTCGCACTCGAAATCGAACAAAGCATATGCGCTCTTATTCGAGTGGCATAGAAAAATAGAGTATACTCGAATTTTTTTTTTTCACTCGCAGGAGTACTCGCGAGCGAATTCGAACGAGTTTCACTCTCTACTCGAATTCGGGCGAAGATTTCGGAGCTCTGATCAAAATACTATACATAACATTCATATATTCTGTATATGTATGTCAATAATAAGCGCATATTAAAAATAATATAAATATAAATTATTTTATTTATACAAAATACTGCAATTTTTAGGGTTGCAAACAATAGTATGATTTTAAGGGTTCTACTTTTAGTACATACTTGCATTCAAAAGTAGTATTGAAACCATAAAATTCTACCCTGTAAAAAATTGGTGTTTAAAAAAAAATTTTTTCTCAGATGATAATAATATAATATAGATGTCAATAATATTTAATTATAATACATTTTTAAAATTTATTATTTAATGTTTGGCGCAGGCAAATGCCATTCCCGGACTACCGAGAATTTAATGCACGAGTTATTCCGCATTAGGAATAATCGCGGAGCTCAGCTCAATCAAAGTGCAATGATTAAGCCTCGCCCTGGGAAACATGTGTTCATGCTTCCCTTTGCACAAACGCCATTCCCAACTACCAAACATTGTAGGCACGAGCTATCCACATCAGGAATAGTCGCGGGATCAACTCAATCAAAGTGCAATGATTAAGCTTCGCCCTGGGAAACATGTATTCATTCATTTCTTAGCGCAAACCGAACTTCTTATGGCACATTAAAAATAAACTAATTGAGAAGTACAATTGATCATTACGCTGTATTATAATACTATTTTCTTATTTTACTACTAGCTAGTAAACAAAGTGATCGTATCACTGTAAACGAAATAGAATTGAAATTGTGTGCAGATTTGTTTTACTTAAAAAACTGTTTCTACAGATAGTGAATAATATCCCAGTGAACGTGTATTATAGAGTGTAAACATTTTATGCAATAAGTGATCATGTGGAGTCTTTTTTGACGCCTCTGTGCTATTAAAACAGTCATAAATGCGCTCTTTTGCTGATCACAAAATATTCTTTTGTTGGGAGGAAATATTACCTTACCCCCGACTCTTCTTGAGAACCTTTTTTATCCAATATTCTGATTAATTTCGACTTATGTTTGAGTCATATTTAATGTTATTTTTCTATAAATCACTTCCTAAGCGTAAGCAAAAATCATTTCTTAGTCATTTTCTAATACCGCATGTGATTAATCAGTTTTTAATCATCAAAAGTGCTCGAAGAAGACACAGTAAGATGATTTTTGTTAAAACAGTCTTCAAAATGATTACTGGGATATCGTATATTTTTGTTTACACACACATATACATAATGGCACCAGTAAGCCGAACTCTCTCATGAAACACATAGACGACAGCGGCTACACGACTACAGCCTGTCAAAAATAAAATACACACGTTTATATGAAAACGATTATTTTGACACCAACACAGCTACACGACTACATGACCACTTTTGCTGCTGTAGTCAACTTAGGCCAATTTCTATTTTTGTTGGCTACAAAATAAAAATGGTGTTGACAATATAACAAAATATGTAAAAGATATTAGTGCTATGAAATATTTTATTTTGTTGAAAAAATTAATCGCAAAATGAAATGCTATAATAATACTATTAATAAGTAAATTTATTTATGCATTATATATGCATTATAAATAAGTAATATATTTAAGACAATTTTATACATGTTTTTCTATTTTAATAAAGTTAAAAAAAAATATATATGGCACTACTGAAATAAAAATGATTTTGTATAAAAACAGCTGTTTATATTGTTGTTATATGTTGCTGTCGTTTTCAAAAATATTAAGTAGTTGACTACACGACTACAATTGCAGCCAGCAGCATTTGTATCCGTGTGTTTGTGTAGCCTCTGTCGTCTATGTGCTTCATGCATAAGTAACAATTTCATTTAGTCTTATGAAAGCTTTTGAACAAAGCAGATATACGTCGCATTGTTTTGTGAAATCATACATTGTTTTTTAATAGGTACCAGTGATGCCAGGAGATTTTTATAGAAATCTCTACGCTAATGAAAAAAAAATCCCTTTTTTCCCAACACCCACTTATTTTCTCTACATTTTTCCCTACACTACTTTTTTCAATTTTTCAAAAAAAAAATTATTTTTAATTTGTTAATTTTTTTCAATTTCAATAATGCAAAAATAACATAAAAACGAAAAAAATATTATTAAAAAAAAAATAAGATAAGAATATCATTAGAATTACATAAAAACAACATAAACAACCAACAGATATTATAAAAAAATATTTTTACTATTCTGTATAATTCATCTTTTATATGGCTAGATGCGCATTTAAAATTTACACAATTAATTAAAATGGCTTGCAAATGGGATCTTATAACGTAAACAGAATTTTGGCTGTTGGTTTTAAAAGATATTTTTTTAAGACATTGGTTATAAGCATGTATACTTAGATCTGATTTATCGCAATTTAATATTTTTTCACAAGCCTTGCATTTGTATTTAAAGTCGTCATCTTTGACCTGTTCTATCCCATTAGCTTCTCGTCTCTAAACTAACTTGAGTAAAACCTTTGTTTTCTGTATTTATTTGATGTGTTTTCAGCATCATCGAAAAACGAATCGGACATTTTTCTAAAATCAATTATATTTACATTTATAATATTTTAATATTCTTTTTATTTACAAACTTACTTAATATAATCGAAGAGATCTACAAAGATAGCGTACTTATGAATGTATTAAAAAAATGCACAAAACAAGTAAACTACACGAAAGTGTTCTTTACTTGTCATTCTTATTATAGAAGCCACGTATTTACTTTCTCCATATTATAGAGTTATTACCAGATTTAAAAAAGATAGATATTTTTAATTTTAAAGTTTAAAATTGAAATGTATATAATATTAAGTTGTTAAAAAAAATTTTTCAAAAAATCCCTACAATTCGATAAAAGTAAGAAATCTTTTGCATTAAACACATAGACGCAAATCCATATATCGATGCGTTACAAATGGAATGACAAACTGATGTTATTATGTCACTTCATTAATTTAATTTTTACTTATCCTTTTCAAACAATTCATTTTATTTAAAACACCTTTTGTATTTTCTTGGCGAACAGCCGCTTGTGCGACTGTTCTGTTATGGAGTACTTTATTAATTGTGTTTACAAATTATACTTAAATTCTGACTTACGCTAGAATACAATTAAATGTGTGTGGGAATCTGCAAGCACAGCAAATTTCCACACAGGTGAATCAAATAAACTAAACATAACTGTATTGTATTGCAGTTTTAGAAATAAATGTTTCTCACGCTAAAGTTCGGTGTGTGTGGATATTGTTGCCGTTAATTAAAATGGTTTAATGTTACCATTTAGTTACCGTACTGAAGGTATGGTAACTAAGACATATCAAACACACTACACCTCCCTTTTTCAGAGAAAGAATGATCAATAATCGATTGACCATTCTTTAGTGCTGTTATAATTAAAATTTAAAATGATCAAATTTAATGTTAAAGTTTTTTTTTTTTTTTTTATATATTTTTTTTTTTTTAATATTAACAATTTTAATTTAATGGGGACCATTCCTTCCCCTTTTCAAATAGAAAAATTAAAAATATAATATGTATTTATAATTTTGAAAATTTTTGTTGTTTAGTTTCTTTTGCAGGCGAATGCTGGCCAGTCAATCGTCTGCAAAAAAAAAAATTTTGATTTTAAATTTTATCTCAAATTATTATTTAGTTTATACATTTTAAATTTAAAATTTATACTTTCTTAAATTTAGATTTTTGATTTAATTAATTATGATTTTAATTACAATTTAAAGAATTTTATTTATAATTTTACAAAATTAAATAAAAAATTGACATTATCAATATTAATGTATTTTTAATTAATTGTTTTTATTTAAATTTTAATTTTAATGTTAAAAAAAACTATATTATGTTATTTTGATTTTTTATTATTATTATTATTAAAAAAAAATTTCCGTAAACTAAAGATTAATTTAAAATTTATAGTTATAAAATTTGTAATTAAGGAAGGTTAAATTAAGGTGTTAGGTTCTATATATGGTTTTATTTAATTAATCTAATTGTTTAAATGTTTAATTAATTATATTTTATATTTTAGTTCAAATATTTATTTTTTTTTTTTTTTTTTTCAAAACTATATAAAAATGTTCATCTAGATTTTAGTTTAGTTTATATGTATATAATCATTTACATTATTTACAAAATTTTCTTAGTCTATTCCTATGTACCTTGACCGTTTTATTATCGCTTATGGATAATGTGCAGTTGCCTAAATTGTCGATTTCCCTAACTGAGTATGGGCCTTTAAATAACTTATCCAATTTATGACCTGCACTGTTTTCCATCAGGACTAAATCTCCTATTCGAATATCAATTGGTCTTGTAACCCTGTCGTATTGTGACTTACTGTTAACCTTTTCATTATCCAATAAGCTTTTGGCGCGCTGTTGCGCCTGCTGAAGTCTATACTTTACTTCTTTCTCATATGCTTCTATGTTATACAGTGGGTCTACTACATTCGAATTAAGAAATTTTAGATCAGGACTGTTCTTACCAAATACCAACTCATATGGACAATAACCATGAACAGTGGATGGCGTCGTATTGAAGCAATACGTGAAGTATTTTAGCCACTCATCCCAATCTGTTCTGTTCAATGAAATATATGACCTAACATACTCATTGAATGTTCTGTGAGATCTTTCTATTGTACCCAGAGTTTGGTGATGGTAAGCTGTTGATGTGACATACTCAATGTTCAACAGCTGACAAAGTTCTTGCAGGGTCTGATTTTTGTATTCAGTTCCCATATCAGTTAGAATCCTATGCATAGGACCATAAATTAAAATAAAAAATTTTAAAAAATTGCTTTAGCAACGGTCTTTGCCTGCTTATCAGGAATAGGTATAGTGACTAAGTATTTAGTCAGGTCGCATATAATGGTTACAACGTATTCGCTGCCATTATTTGATCTTATAAAAGGTCCAATTGTGTCTATAACAATGATGTCAAATGCCCGGGCTGGCATCTCTGTTATTGTCATTGGTCCCTTTGTTTTAGGTTGTGTCTTATTAGTCTGGCACTGTTTACATTTCCTTATGTAATTACGGATGTCTCTAGACATTCCGTTCCAGAAATATTTTTCCCTTAATTTTGCCGTCATCCTTGCTATTCCCGGATGACCCGTATAACGGATCTTTGTGATATTTCTCCAATATTTCATGTTTCTGCTCGTCAGCAGTTATTTTAATTCTTCATGGCGTTAACGCTATTATTAAATTTTTGAGTTCTTTGTTCGCTGTACTCTTAAATTCATTAATTGGGATCCCTTTAAATATCTCATCATCTAATGTGAGTTTCAATTTATCAATGCCTTTATTGTCGGTTATATTTTCCAACCTAGATGAAGAATTGACCTAAATCAATTTTCCCATTAACAACAAGGTCATAAATAATTATTTTTTCTAAAGTTGTTTTTCCTTTTCTAAGGTAACACCTTAGTGTTCTACTATTTTCGACCTCCTTTATGGTCAATGTTTCATATATCTTTGGAGTTTCCGTTATACTATTATTTTTTTTCTTTGTCTTTGTTCCCATCGCTGCCTTAGATCTCGATCTTGTCTTTACCATATAGGCATTTCTTATATTCTTTATGTCATTGAAGTCTATTCTAGATAAAGCATCTGCAGCGTGGTTATCTTTTCCCCTCAAGTACTCTACGGTAAAATCATATTCTTCTAATTCTAACCTCATTCGCGTCAATTTTGAAGAAGAGTTTTTCATTGAAAACAAGTATGACAGTGGTCGATGATCACTTCTTACAATGAATTTAGTGCCATAAATATATGGTCTGAAATACGTAATTGCCCAGTGTATAGCCGCTAGTTCTTGTTCGATAGTAGACTTATTTGATTCACCTTTGGTGAATGACCTTGAAGCATATGCTATAGGGAGTTGTAGCCCGTCGTACTCTTGGCTTAGTACGGCACCGCATGCATATTTGCTTGCATCGGTTGTAATACAAAATTTTTCATTAAAATTTGGATATTGCAGTATCCTTGGACTCATTAATGAATCCTTTAAATATTCGAATGCTTTCTCGCAGTCTTCGCTCCACTCGAATTTTACATTTTTCCCACATAGCCTCGTTAAAAGGCGAGCGTGTTCCGCAAAATTTGGAACAAAACGTCTATAATAATTGCAAAATGCAACAAATCGTTTAGTTTCATCGGCATTTTTAGGTGTTGGATAGTCTTGAATTATCTTGAATTTGCTATCGTCTGGAAGAATGCCTTTGTTTGTACATTTATGACCTAAATAAGTCACCTCGTGACCAAAAAATGAGCACTTTTCTGGATGCAATTTAAGATTATATTTACGGCATGTTTCGAAAACGTCTGTCAAATTTTTTAACATATGCTTTTCAGAACGACCTAATACAACCAAATCATCCATATACAGAAAAGCTTGTGCTGGTGATAGTCCAGCAAATGCTATGGTCATCATTCTCTGAAATGAATTTGGAGCTATTTTAAGCCCGTACGGTAAGCGTTTAAAACGAAATGAACCCTTATCCGTTGAGAATGTTGTAATATCTCTGGATTCCTCATCTAATTCAATTTGATGAAATCCGGATGTTAAATCAAGGCAAGAAAAATATTTGGTTCGACCAAGTTGTTCGCGAATATCATCTATTCTTGGTAATGGAAATTTCCCTGCAATTAATTTTTTATTGACTCCCCTATAGTCTTCCACCAACCTCCATCTTTTCCCTTCACTTCCGGCTATAGATTTTTTTGGTACTAGTAAAATTGGGCTATTAAATTCTGAAGCTGATGGCTCTACAATGCCATCTTTTATCAACTTGTCTACTTGTTTTGTAATTTCCTCCTTATGGGTATGCGGTATTCTATAATTCTTAATATAAGTAGGATCGTTGTCCTTTAAACGCAACTTTTGCCTATAAAAATTATTCACTGAGATTCTCTCAGTTTCAAGTGCGAATACATCTATATATTCTCTACATAGTTATTTTAGTTCATTTTCAACGAATTTTGGGAATTTTTTCGATAATTTTTCTAACTTTTTTTCGCTATCTTGGCTTTCGGTTGCCATCGCTATTTCATAATTATTCAAACTTTCAGTTTGGACTTCAAAACCTGAAATAGTGACGTCTTTGTTAGTTGTGTTAATTATTCTAACAAACGATTGCTTACAGCTCGAAATCGTGTTGGCTATGTATATCCCTTCTTGAAGTGTCTGGTTTGGGATAAATACATCTCCTTTTGGACATTTTATATTTATTTTCCTAATTACCTCTGATCTCGCTGGTAATGATACTATGTTAATATTTGGAGATTCACGCATTGGTATACATATGGTTTCGGGGAAATCGTCTGGTCTTAATACCATCCTATTTTGATCTATTCCGTATTCCAATACACAGTTGTAGTTTTTAATAAAATCTAGTCCAAGTATTCCATCGGATGGAATTGGAAAATTATCATCTACTACATGGAAATCATGTTTTATTAGTAGGTTATTGAATATAAGATCAGTTTCAATTTTCCCTTTTGTATAAATCGTGCCACTCCCAATGCCGTGTAGGCTAGTGGTCTGATTTGCGTTTATTCTTCCTGTTTCTATTTGTCCATTTTTAATTATCGATATGTCCGCACCTGTATCAACTAAATATGTAGAACTATTATTACTGAATTTTGACGCTAGTGAAATGTATGACGCTAGACCTAAATCTATATTCAAGATTCTACCGTTTGTAGTGTCATTGCTTAATGAGTACTTGGGGTTTGGTCGTTTTCCTCTTCAATGTGTATTGGCCTGACATTAATTCGTCTATAGCCATTGTTGTTACTATTGTTGTAACCCCTGTTATTGCCACGGCGATTGTATTGTCCACCGTTATTTCCGCCCTGGACATAATCATTCCTATTATTGACCTGATTATTCCGGTTATGGTAAACTGTTCCATTTCCGCGTCCCCGGAAATTTCCGTTGGGTCGCCCACGCCTTTGGTACCGGTTTGCGTTTCTACCATTATTATAATACGTTACTGTATTATTTTTGGTCGCATCTGTAGAGCTGTTTATGAATTTGGCCATAGCATCGTTAAGGGTGCTAAATTGACCAGCCTCCATTACGAGGCCCACTCTTTCATTAGTGCAGCTCCTCGTCATTGCTTTGACAGCTATATTGGTGGTATATTTTTCGGCTAATGTGGTCGTTAATCCGTCCGTTATATAGGCGCTTTGCAGCCTTTTTGCCAGGTCTTCTATTTTTTTTGTATAATCATTTGGTGACTTACCACCTTGTTTCAGGTTCATTAATCTCGCTGATAGGACTTCAACGGATTCACCCTTGACTGTTGACCTTAATCTTGCAATTATGCCGGCCAAATTTGCTTCATTACCCTCTATAAGGGTACGAGCTGTTCCCTTCATTTTGGTTTTTACCAGATTGACGGCTACCGCATCTTGACCTTCAGCGATCGAATCGACAAGTGTCAGGGCATCTAAGAAACTTTGTAGGTTCTCTGCCCTACCATCGCAATCAGGTATGATCCTGGAAGCTGTTCTTAAAAATTCTGATGCTGTTTGTGGCATTTTGTCGCTGTTTTCCCCCAATTGTACTGTCAGTTGTTCCTTATCCTCCCCAAATTCTATCCTCCCACGTAATGAGTCGGGCAAGTTCACCTCAATACCCCTGCGGGACGCTACGCCAATCAGCTTACCTCTTAGATCAATGAAAAAACCCTCTGCCGCAACCTTATGAGCGGATGTTAGGCGCTGATAATTAACGTTTAATAAGACTCTTATTTCCTCAAGTCGTAAGTGGAGGTTCTTTAGATGTTTCTCAGCTGTTTCCTCCTTGGTAGGCCTATCAGTATTGAGGCATTTATGGGATTTGTCAAATTCTTCCCTTATGATCCTACATTGGTCGAGTATCGCTTGCCAGTCCATAAAATCGGGGTCAACCTTTAGCCAAAATTATGACAATTTATCTAGGGGAAAATTGTGCGTTTATGTAAGAAATCAAAATTGAAACAATTTGGGAGACTATGGGGAAATGTCATAAAAGGTTACTAAAATTTCCCCATTGAAAAAGAAATATAATGTCAATTTATTGTATTGGCCCGTAATGCCAAACATTCAAAATCACTAGGTGCCAAAATATTCGCATACTAATCAAAGAATTTCCAAAAATCATTTAAAAATCGTAAGGTATTTAAGAGTATATCCGATAAAATTTTTGCTATATTGGCAATTAATGCCCAAAAAAAATTTGAGAAGAAAGAAAAAAAAAATCTGTTCAAGTGAATAATTCCACTATAGTAATTCTATGGCACTGTATGCCAAAGATAATTTTATTCATTCACTATACTTTAATTCCAACAAATTCATTCAATAAAATTATTATGAAATTTTTGCCTTTCATAAATAATTATCTGGCACAATATGCCGCAATGTTCAATTATCAATAATATTGGCAGGTAATTAAAACCAATACCAAATTTTCCATTTCAAAGCAAATATATTAAGGTCTGTCACTCAATGTTATTTCTAATATGTTCGAAATATTGCCCAGGATATCTTTATTAAAAAATTACCTAGAGATTTTCGCAATGCCGTGTCTAAACCTTATCAAGGTTGTCGCCTCTGCTCATATACCTCTTACGGAGAGATCTTTTGTGGAGCACATATAATTTCAGTAATAAATTGGCCACGCTTACCAATACTAGACACAATGTGAGGTACCACAAGGAATCCAATTGATTTGTGTGGTCGACAACATCAACGTTGGTTATGACATTAGTGTTGGGTTTTTCGAGTTTCGACTCGGTCTTTCCCATAATAAAATATATTATTTTCTCTATTTAAGTAAATAAAACTGATCCAAAAGGGTATGTCCGAATATCCCAAAACACAATCAATTTGTCCATAAAAATAAAATGAATTTAAGAACCTTTTCCCTTATTGTATGGTCGAGGTACTTTCTAAATTATACATTATATAAAAAAATAGCCTAGGTCATCCTGTGGATGAGCTTTCCGCTTTGGAATAAAATTAAATTATATATGATTTTAAATCAGAGTATATTTTCATAACATATTCTTAGTATATTTCCATTGATTATTTTGTATTAACAAAATGGTATTAAAATAAATATTCTCTCCCTTTTTTTTTTTTTTTTTCTTTCTGTTAAACTAATAAAGTAGATTTTTATATAATATAAATATCAAAAATTTTATATCCAACATTATGTAGATTACAAAATATAAAGAACGGAATAGCAGTACCATATATGTAGGTATTATTACCAACTGGCTTTTATATATATAATTATTGTGCGATTTTTATATGTATACATCTAATAAAATATTCAAGGTCGATATAAATGTTTAAAAGATTACAATTGTAATGCATCTAATTATTTAAAATATTTAAATTTTATATTAATAACGCTTACGATGTTTTATGTTTATCGCTGTTGGTGTTGTGGATTGTTGCAGCTGCTGTTATTGTTGATGTTGATGTTGCTGTTATAGTTGCTGTTGTTGTCGCTTCCTCTTGTACGTTGCAGGTGTATCGGCCACACCTGTTTCTTGCTTCTTTGGCCACATTGATTTTCATTTCTTCTCTTCCTTTCTTATTTTATTAATTTAATTTTTGTATATATTTTTAGCACTAGGAAGTTCATTTTGTATTTAACATTAATTTTTATCAGCTATCACTTAATCAACAAGCAGGGATTCAATTATTTTTTTTCGTTTAATTTATGTAATAAAAATGGGTTTCTTCCTTTGCAATTTTTTTTTTGTAGTTTTATAAAAATAATATTGAAAAAAAAAATTTAAAGCATTTTTTTTTTTTTTTAATTTTTTGATTTTTAAATCGCTTTTTGTTGTTTTTGTTGTAGGCATTTAATTCTCACTGTTAAGTTTCCATATTTTTGGAGTTTATTTATGTTTTTATAGAATTGTTTGTTTGTTTTGTTAAAATGTGTTTTTTTTTTTTTTTTTTTTTTGTTTAAAACTTATTTTTTTTTTTTTTTTATTAAAAAATTTTTGTTTTTAATTTGCTTTTTATGTCAAGGCTGGCAGGATCGCCATATTATGTCACTTCATTAATTTAATTTTTACTTATCCTTTTCAAACAATTCATTTTATTTAAAACACCTTTTGTATTTTCTTGGCGAACAGCCGCTTGTGCGACTGTTCTGTTATGGAGTACTTTATTAATTGTGTTTACAAATTATACTTAAATTCTGACTTACGCTAGAATACAATTAAATGTGTGTGGGAATCTGCAAGCACACCAGATTTCCACACAGGTGAATCAAATAAACTAAACATAACTGTATTGTATTGCAGTTTGAGAAATAAATGTTTTTCACGCTAAAGTTCGGTGTGTGTGGATATTGTTGCCGTTAATTAAAATGGTTTAATGTTACCGTTTAGTTACCGTACTGAAGGTATGGTAACTAAGACATATCAAACACACTACAATGTAATAAGATCGAAAAAATAAAACTGATTAACGCTAGTGCTTTTAAAATATAAGACATGGTCAAGTATTCCGAAAAGGATCCGAAATTTAAAAATATATTTTATTTACTATCTTCTATTGACTTTAAAATTGTTAAACGTAAATGCTGAAAATTCAGAGTATTTGTTGTAATAAATTACTAAATTGATCAAATTGTTTACATTTTCAAATATTTTATCTAAATTTGTTACAAATAGTGCAAGAAAACCTAGGTGGAGAGTATCAAAGATTCGGCATAGCCGAATTTAACACTCTTACTTGTTATTACAAAATAATTGTACTATAATGATTTGAATTTACACACAACATAAAAAAAACAAGTAAGAAAATTATATTCGGTCTAGACCGACTATACGATACCCTATACCATGCGTTTAGAGACCCTATCTCTCAGGCCCAACTAACTGGATATAGAAAATAAGCATAAGTCAGTTATGAAAAATTTCATATCGGATGATATAGCTATATGGGGACTAGGCCCAAAAATGGATCGATCCTGACAATGTTTGGTAAAGTCTCTTGTATTTTGCAAAAATATATACAAACAAAATTTGAGAAGAATTAGTGCAATATTTTTGTTTTTTAATAAATTTAGGTGAAGATCAGGAAGCAGCTATATATGGGGCCTATGACTAAGATTTGTCCCATAGGGATCATTTTTGGACTACTTATTAACGGATGTAATAAACACATACAAACCCAATTTGACTAAGATTTTTATGATAATTTGGATCTTATGGCAATTTATGTTGATCTCATATGGGTCATTTGTATGGGGGCTAGATCTGAACATGGACCGATTCTCACCAATTTCAATAGCGTTCATCCTATGGCCGAAAAAAGCTTATGTACCAAATTTCATCATAATATATTCATATCTGCGGCATGCAGTTTGATTACAAGCTTTACATGGACACACAGACGGACGGACGGACATCGTTAAATCGAATCAGATAGTGATTCTTATTCGATCGGTATAATTAAAGATGGGTCTAGGTCTAATATTTTTGGTAGTTACAAACAGCAGCACAAAGTCTTTATACCCAAACCACATAGTGGTATAGGGTATAATTACATTGAACATAAAATTTTAAATTTTAACATAAAATTTTTATAAACAACACAGTTTTAATTTAATATCACAGTGAAGTTTTGTTTATGGCAACTCTGTACGTCGCATAAATATTCTCTTTATCTTCTTTTAAGTTTATCGTATTCTTCATATTCTGTTGAATTCTAAAGCTCTCTATTGTGTATCTTTTCTTTTCCATTTTCTCTCTATCTAATATTTTCACTTTTTCAAAATCTGCAGTGTGGCCTGTTTTTAGTATATATTGTGCTAGTGCTGTTGTCTCTTTTTCTTTCGAAATATCATTTTTGTGTTCTCCTATTTTCGTTTCCAAAGCTCTTTTAGTTGCCCCCTATATAAACTAAATTACAGCTGTGATCATTGTTACCTTTGTAGTTATGAACAATCAGTATTTTTCAATTTGAAATCTTATAAACAATATATAGAAAACGTGAAGTTCAATTTTGTAATTATATTCAGTAGCGGCTTTTAAGGCAATTCATTAGGGCGGGTCGATCTGTAGGGAGGCAAAAAAATCGCTCAAGTGACAAGGAAAATCATATTCTAGGGATCAAAATAAGAAACTTTGCCCAATGAACCATACCTCAAAAACGAATTCTGATGTCCCGACTTTTGACCTGTCTGTCTGTCTGCCATGGGGCAACCCCATTCCCCCTCATGCAATTGATCTGAAACTTGGCCCATAGTTTTGTTATGACTACAGATTAATTTTGGGGTAGTCACGCAGAATCACGCATAGTCACGCACAGTCAAGGAGTGATCTAAAAGTTATTTACTCCCATCCGATCGATCAGAAACTTGGTCCATACACTTGCTGTGAAAAAAGATTAACTTTGACATAGTCACGTACAGTCACGGAGAGATGAAAAACCAACTTCCCTGAAGAACATGTTGTTGATTACACAAGTAGTTATTTATATATTTTTAAAAATATCGTTGGAAAGTTTTTCAATAATATTATTGCTGCAACAGTCAAATTTTTGAGCATAAAAAGGATGTTTATTTGGTATAGTAACTAAATGCGGTTTAATTTACATCATAAGCGATGCACATATTGAATAATTTGACTAATGAAATAGTTCAGGTGTATACAAGTCTTTTCAGAATTATGACCAATTTTAAAAAATCAAATGGATCGGGTATATTTTATACTATTGATTTTTCTTTCTTAAAATTCGTTAGGGATTTCCCCTTAAAAATGAATAACATTTTTTCAATAATTTTATTGTTGCATCAGGCAAATTTTGAAAAAATAAAAAGGATGTTTATTTGGTACAGTGACCAAATGCGGTTTAATTTACATCATACGCAATGTGCCTATTGAATAATTTAACAAGTGAAATAGTTCAGAAATGGAAAATCTAGATGAAAATTTAAGAATTCTAGTTGAATTTATAATTAAATGTTATGTGCCAATGTACTTCAATATCAAGTATTACAGCACTGTCGGGTACGGTAGTGCATTATTTTTCAAGTTCGTTAGTTGGTCACGATTTCTAGAACATCATTTACGCAGAATTGTCAATCAAGTAATTAAAGATAATAAATATTATCCGCATTCGGAAAATATCTTGTTATCAATGTTGTTTGATGATAGCAAAAATACGCGCGACTGTGCTATAAAGAAAATTCTACACTACCGAACCGATGTTGACGCCCCAACGGAACTTAGAGTTTATAAAAAACCAGATATAAACTTTAATTGCACAAGTTACACGGAAATGATCAATTTGAATGATATAAATAACGTATTTGAACCACCATTCACGCGAAGCATTCCGTACGATACATTGAAAGAATATTTAAATCAAGATGATCCACCGTTTAATGATCCAAAAATTCCATCACAAGGAACGGAACGAGACGTTCAATTGCTAGCTAGCGATTATACCGGAAAATGTAGAGGCTGTTATGGCGACGACATTAGAGAGCCGTGCAAAATTGACTTGAAAACAAAAAAGACTTCAAACAATAATTTTTTTAATTTCCTTTCTATTACTAAGTTAAATTCATATTTTCATTTACATAAGTTCTGACTAAATAAATTTCTAAAGAGAAAAAAAAAACTTTAAAAAGAAAAAACATACCCATGGTTCCTCGGGCAAAGTTTCTTATTTTGATCACTAGAATACGATTTTCCTTGTCACTTGGGCGATTTTTAAATCGACCCGCCCTACAACTCATTGTAGCCGAATTGACTGTTACGGAGGAACTTCGGTATATATTTCTACCAATTTAAATTATAAAGTAATTCCAAAACAAGGTAACAATTTTATGGATTCTATTGTAGCTGAGTTACCTGGAATATAAATAAATAATAGAACTTTAAACACAATATTTATATACAAATCGCAAAAATGAACCAACCAACCAACCAATGAACCAAAAAACAAATACAGCGGGAAACTTAATTATAAAAGTCACAGAGTTACAAAAATTTAAACAAAATAAGGGAAGTCCTAGCCGACAACAGTTATCCAATTCACATGATAAATAATTTAATCCCAAAATCAAACAACGAAATCAACAAACGAAAAAACCAATATGATAACCCCAAATTTTACAGCCTACCCTATGTACACAAATTAACAGGGAGTAAAGAAATTAGACAAATAATAGATGACAAAAATGTAAAATTAGCTCACAGACCATTCGATCGTCATTCACACAAACAAAAACAAAAATTGAAAAAACTTAGCAGAGCAACGTTGTGTGTGAAATAAAATTCGTTGGTGGAGGAGAAGAAGACTGCGGTAAAGTTTATAGAGGGATGACCAATAGAAGTTTAGGCACAAGAATAAGTGAACACGAAGCAGACATTCGAAAAGAAAAATTAACGACAGCTTTAGCACAACATTGCATCGAAAACAAACATAATGCTGATCTAAACAATGTACGAATATTGGACTTGGAATTAAGAGAGAGCAAACGCTACAACAAAAACAAATACGAATACAACAAAAACAACAGACAAAACAAATGCAAGTTATTCTATGGTTATTGTTTTGTTAAGTTATTGATTTCAACTGTGATACTAGGTTAAGAATACATACTGTGATATTTAAAAATTTTTGATTTATTTTTACATTTGTTTTGTTAAATTCATTTGTGTTTTATGTTGTGTTTATGTAAAACAAAAATTTATAATTTAAATTAAATGTAATTGAGGAAAGATTAAATATAATTATAGTGTTCTAAGACCAAAGTTTATTGTTATTAAAACTATTGTCTCTTGATGTTTTCATATAATGTTGCCAGAAAAATTCAAAAACCAGTAAAAAATAAAAAAGTAAATTTGAAATATTTTTGACTAATATTGAAAGCATTTTGTTAAAAACAGAGCAAAGGCAGTGCTTATTTGTATAAGGGCGCTTGTAGGCTAGAATAATGAATGCGATTTTTTATTTGAAAATGGTTCTCCACGTTTAATTTTTTGTCACCGCTGCTCATTTCTCTAATGTCAGACATTAATATAATTAAAACTACGTTACCACCCTAATTTTTTTCCTTGTTGGTAGTGCAGTGTCACGTAATTGGTTACGTTATGGTGTCATATGGTTTTTGCGGAATGTATACTTGTATTGGTTATAACACTAATTTTCCAATTTTATATGCAAAAAAAAAAAACAAACGGTATACTAAACAGTTATCTTGTCCAACTAAACTGAAGCACATCTAAGTTTTTGTTAAAGTTTTATATACTTTTTATACAATTTTGTTTAACATCAGTGATTTCTTAGATTACTTATTATTTGCTGACAGACTTTCATTAATTTTTCACAAATTTTTTTTGTTTGTTGGAGGGAAAGCTTTCCACAAATTTTATTTTATTCTGATCCAACTGGGTTTCATCCAAAAAACTTAAATTTTTCGCCAACATAAAGTTTATGGGCATAAATGGTAATTCGGAGTGACAAATTATACAATTTAATTCTTTTTTCAGTTTTATTGGGAACGAAAAAGGTATAACAACATACAAAAACAGTCAAGCAAACATAAAAACTAAAACCTAACCATAATTTTTACCAACAGCTTCTGCGTTTTTAAAGACCTTGGGATAAAAGCCAGCCAGCTTCTTTTTGGGACAAGGGAAACCCTCAATGAGAAACCTCAAATGACATTTGGACAAAAGCAGTTTCACCTGTTTGAACTTTCAACAAACCTGCAAGTTTGCTATCTTGGTACCCTTTCATTTGCCTAGAACCTCTCTAACATCCCCGTCTTCGGAAATCCGAATACTAGCCAGGGAAATTGTATTAAAAGTGCTGGCGAAATTTGGTAGAGTACAAGAAAATAACCTAACAGTGAAGAGTTTGTAGTGTCCCAAAGAAAAATTAAAAGATAACTTAAATATATTGAAGAAGAAGAAGAAAAAACAAAAATTTGTGGAAAGAAAGGAGGATATATAAAATATAAAATATCCCAAGAATTTGCTTAAAAAAACAACATACACCGATATTGGTAGTGCAGAATACAAAGGAAAAAAAAATTTAAAACTATATGAAATTGTTTGTGTAAAATAGGAAAATCACCAAAACCAAAGAAAAAAGAAACACGGTTTTAATAAATAACTTTAGTAAAATATTTTTTTACTTTTATTGTTTTTCTAAATTAACAATGAAGTGAACATAGAATTGTAACAGTGTAAAATAATGTTAATTGCATTTATCTTGTCACTAATTTCTTCCGTATTTAAATATATGTATGTGTGCAAAAATCAATTTACGCGAGTTACACTACCACGAAAAATTGGAAGAATAAAAAAGTCAAAATGTGGTAATAATTAAAAGAAAATTATATGAGAAAAAAACTGAAGAAAATGGTTCTCGAAAATTAGTTAAATACTTAGAAAAAACATTAAGGACGAAATTAAAGATTTTGATTCATACATATACATTGATAAGAGCGGTTCCTGTTGAAAGCGCTTTCATCGATGGATTTCGCCAATTAATGTAAGTCATAATTTTTCTAATTAAATTTTTTATTTTTTATTGTATTTAAAGTAAAAGCGTACACTCTACTTGTTGCAATATATAACTAAGGTTAATAATTGTTCTGTTGAATTTTAACGGTTCGAATGTCTGTTAACATCATAATCGTTTACTGTTAACAAGTATAGCTGTTAACCAGAAAAGTAATAAGTACGTTTTTGTTGTATGGTAATGATTTTATTGGGAATTTGATTCAAAATTCGAACTGAAAATTGAGAAATATAATAATTGGTGCAAACCCGATAGCAAAATATTAATTATTGATAGTTTTACGGATAAAACCTAATTAAAGTTCTAAATGAATGCTAATGGTATTAAATAAATGTATTTAATAAAATTAACTTATTCCTAAACTGAGAGAGATTTGCTTGCTCCCAATATCTCAACTCGTTGATCAAATTTTCCACCACTAGTTTCATTCCGTCGTTCTTTCTGGATCTAAACGTTATTTTTGAATTCAATAATGCTTTTTTTTTCGTCAAAATACTAAAGTAATCGTTTCACATTTTATAAAATATCACTTAGGATTTTTTTAATTAAAAAAATTTTTTTTTATGATTTCGAAGTGGTATGATCCGTTGGAATTTTTTTTTTTTGGTTTGAATAATTTTTGTTAAAGAAAGAAATTGTTATTGGCCAGAGACCACATTTTTGTGATTTTTCTAATTTTTGTTTTATTTTTATATTGTTTATATTACATTTATTTTCATTGGAGTTCCGAAGAGGATACTCGTGCATATTTCGGTAGGTAGAATTGGATACCTTTTAAATTTTTTTCAGCTTATCTTTTTCTTTTGTGGTTAAATTGATTTTTGCATAGAAAAAAATTTTTTTGGTATATTTTTCTTTGCATAATTTCTTTTGATAAATTTCTTATATAATTCATTTTGATTTTTTGGCACATTTTTCTTTGCATAATTTCTTTTTATAACTTTCTTATATAATTCATCTTGATTTTTATGATTTTGTTGCAATTCAAAGTAGCTGGTCACTTCCTAATAATACTACCTTTAAGGTAGTTTTTAATTACTTTTAATAACTTTTTTGTTACTCGTTATGAGATTGTTTACTATTATTCAATAAAAATTATGAATTTTAATATGAATCACTAAAATATTAGTGTTTTGATTTCTTAAGCTACAGGTCGAGTAGGTTAAGCATGGGATCATGCACCACAGTTTTGCATAAAATTGCATTGTCATGGTTGGGTGGGGTATCTCATTGTGGTAACACCATACACAACATTGCAACCACTAAACAATTTCTAATTTTCGGTTCCAATCTGTTTTCTTTTTCTTTCCCTCTCCTATTTTTTCTATTTTCTTTATTAAGTATGTACAACAAAATTACCCTCTTGTAGTTATGCAGATTATATTCGTATAAAAGTAGCCCCGAATCCCCCTATTAGCCGACGAGATAGAGGCCGGAGAAAAAGTGCATGCTTCCGCTAGACTGTGACACGCTACGGAGATAATTTTTGGCGCACAACGTGGGGCCCACACTTTTTTGTCATTTTAAAAACATCTTTTGAATTTAATTAAAATTTTAGTATGGCTCCCTTTTCCTATTTTCCTTTTCTTATTCTTTTCTATTTTTTTATTGTCTTACTTAAGTATTTTTTTATTTTTCCCTTTTTTATTTTTTCCACTTTCATTTACGCAATTTTCATTACCTATCTCTCACCTGTTCATATGTGCCAGTAATATTAGAAAAAAAACATACTTCGATCAATTGATGTTAACCAACACTACTACACATTTGCCTTATACATCGCTTGGTATTAATGCTTTGGATATTAATGCTTAACACAGACCGGATGTCTAACCTTCTCGTTGAAAATATCTCCTCTCTTTTTGATATTATTGTTCTTTTTCCTTATTATCGGCTATGGTTTCAGTATTTTTTATTCTATTTTGTTCCATTCATGAAAAATTTTTGCCTTAAGTGCTGTATGCAGCTTGTTAAGGAATCTTAGCAGAAAATTTTCATATATTTCTTAAAAAAAAAAAAAGCACAAAAGTACCTTTCAGTGCAACAGTAGCAATCAGCTGTTTTCTGTCAATTATTAAGAATTGTGAAATTGAAATTGAAAACAACCATGTTTGCAACTGAAAAATAACAAATTACATTACATTTTGTTTATGCTTACCTCTCCTGTCAAAATTCCGTTCAGAAAGAAAGAAAAATTTGATATTCCTGCTCGAAGCCTGGGTGGCCTAACTTAATTTACGTCAAAAAAAAGTAGTGAAAACAATACTACTTTTTTAAAAAGCTGCAGACTAACAACAGAAATTTTTAGACAGAAAAATTCCTTAAGCATTTCTGAAGCGTTTTTTTATATGAAGTTTTTGATTCCTTAGCAAGCTGCATACAGCTCTAATTGGAATTTAGAATTAGTTAAATTTTTTTTCCTTTTAAAAAAATTTATTTTTCCCTACACTGAATTCCGACACTGAATGCGGAATTTAAAATTTTTTTGTGGAAATTAATTTTTCAGAGAATAATTTGTGACGGCCGTTTATTTTGGTGATGACTGTACTTAACAGCACATACAAGTCACATTAAAACGAAACGTTATTTATGTCTTTTGCCATGCAAAAGTTTTTGCATTGATTTCACGTATTGATTGTATTGATTTCACGTACTCTCGTCGTCATACATGAGTGAACGTGTTTTCGATGCTAGAGAGTATTATGAATGAGTGCGAATGGTCTCAATGAATGGTTGCGAGTTTTTTTTTTTAAACAGGTTTTTATCTTGAGATAAATGAATGAACAAAGATAGGTTGAATAGGAGTTGAAATTTGAGTTGTGAAAGTAAAGGTTGAGGAAAAACCCTCTTAAGAATTAAAATTAAAATGTAGAGTTAAGTGAAGTTTAAAATTAGTGTAAAAGTTAAGAAATAAAAACAAATAAAAATTAAATAAACTTTAAGAAAAAAAAAACTAGATTTTATTGACATGTGAATAAATAAAATTTTGTGTTAATTAATAATATTTCTGTTTGTGCTAAAGAAAGCGTTCTGAGCAAAAATGTAAGTTTAAAAATCGAACAAATATATTTTGTAGTTATCATTTAATTCTTAAATTAAGTTTCGTGAGTGTTGAATGTAATCGATTAATTGGTGAAAATAAAACAATTAAACAAAATTTATAATTATTTTTTTAAAATACTACACTTAGTTTATAAGACTCATTTAATAAAAAAAAAAAATAGACTATATATTAATTAACTGAAATAAATAAAACCACAAAATATTGGGTACCTGTTTGATAAGACAAAATTAAGGAATTAAATTAAAGTTCGCATAAATAGTTATTTGGTGTCCATATACACATTTTGTATTGAAATCAGCAACAATATCATTATTAATGCAGCTATGTGTTGCGGTGGCCCAATAGACTGGGAATCTAAGCCCATAATTCGAGAGTGTAAGTAGGAGTTTTTTTTTTAAACAGAACTTACCATAGCGTTATGGGAATTCGAAAATGACAAACGAGCAGGTATTAATTGATTTAAATGAGTCGTAATATATTCAGCTGAAGGTTTTATTATAGTTTGGAAAAAAAATGTTATAAATATATTCAAAGTAGAAAAAATAACATTGATTAGCTACAGTTTTTTTTGTGGGTGCGTGTCAATATACCTTTTCGAGTTTTTGGTTGTAAATGGCATGGTGTTTCTTTCAATTGGTGTATAAATGCGTTGAATGCGTTAAATACGTCAAATTTGGTTGGAATCAGGTGGAAAAATTTGTGGTTAAATGAATGGTAAATGTGGTTCTGTTGCTAGTGATGAGAGGATCCAATAGTCAGCAAGCTAGAGGAAAATGGGTATGGAATAATACAAGTACAACACTTCTTTCCTCTTATTAAACTTACCGCTTCAATAATTTCACCAATTTCATCAAAACCACGCATTTCCAAACCTATACCTAACGAGGATAATGATTCTACGGCCTTTTTATTATCTGCCGTAATGGCATTTTGTAGTAGTTAAATGTTGGGGTGATCGGTGATGTCATAATCGGGTGGATTGAACAAACTCCACATTAAATCGTTGGCGTAGATGCGATTGAAACTACGATGGCCGAGTTGGGTAGATAAGGGGTAGCTGCATCTGTGGTCGCGATCTGGTACAGGGTTCCGGTTGATTAATGGGGAGCAGATGTAGTTGGGTATGAACATCCGGATAGCGTAGCGACATCTTCCCATGCTGACACGTGGCAAAAAAATTTGGGCATTACAGTATAAAGTCGGATATACTGGAAGGATGGAAAAAAATGTTTAAAGAAATTAACAAAATATATAAATATGCTCATACTTACATTTCTTGTAAAACCATGTGTAGGATATGTGTGAGGTTGAAAGATGAAACATGGTTGTACAAAAGCGTACGTATAGAGGTGTTTTTTTATATATACTGTAAAGATGTACGTTTTGTTAGTATATCGTGCAGCGTATAGATAAAAACGTTTTTTTATGAATGAATTTAACTTGGAACGTTAAATTTGGAATTTCGAAATGAGAAAATAAAGGGTTTGAAGCTAAGAAGGGATAAAAATAGATAGATTCAGGATAGAAAGTCAAAATATATTTATGATATTTTTTTTTTTGGTGGTCCAGCACAGGTTTTAGAGAGCTCCTTGAGACCAAGTGGAAATTAGGACAAAAATAGGAAGCAGAATATATATCTAAAGCCTTGTGAATAGTCATCCATTTTGTGTAGGCGGCAACATATAAAAACGCGGCAAATGAGATAATTTTTTTTTTTGTTATAAAAATGGCCTCAAATATAAAGATGGCGTATTTTCGAGAATATTTGGTATAAAGTTTCTTTTTGTACACAGTTACATGCATATACATATCTATATATTTTCAAATTTCTTTTTAGTAAACATAATTATTTTTGTTGTTAATATAGTTTTTTTTTTTGTTAAATTAACTTTATTAAGTGAAAAGTAAATTATTTTTTTTGTTTTGAGTTTTTGGCATAAAGGACCGCAGCGTAAATTTTATTAAAGGTTAATATTATCAATTATAACGTTTATTTGTTTTTGTATGTTCCAAATTTCAAGTTAAAAAATAGATGTAAAAATTTGTAATTTAGCAGTTTATTTTTTATTTGTGTTATGGTTAGATAAAGGAATATATTAATAAAAATTATGTATTGAATTAGAAAAAAAATATTATTGGTTAAATTAGTTAAATAGGGGTAGGTTAATAAAAAGGTAAGTGGTGAAGGCAAGCAGGTTTTTGGGGTCACGGAATTTATATTTCCGATGAAATGTGACCATGGTTGGGCAGGGCGACTGGAGGCCAACATCTTCCTCCCACTCGAGATGTGTGGTAAAAGTGTTAGTTTATTATTATTTTTTTTTTTAGGACTAGTGTTGAGGGATGGATGCACACCCTGATAAAACCGTAGAGGGCTAGTCGAACCAATCACTCTAGTGCCAAACAGGTCTCGTAACAATATGGCGCCCAATCGGAAAACTTTCAGCGTCATAGACGCTTCAAAAATTTTTAAGTTTTTTTTGTGTAAAACAGCGATGCACAAGTTAATAGACCAATAGAATTAGTACAATAGACCATCGTTTTTGCGTTTAAGTGTTTTCCATTACATAGTGTCACCAACCTTGTAGCCGTTCTAGGTAATCTCCGGGAAGTCAAGGTACAAGTAAATGTTTTTCTGTGTAATTCGTAAAGCATTTGAAGTAAAGGTGTCCAGTTCTTAGGAAGTGCGGTGATGTTCATAGGCGATCGGGATTATCACGACCCTAATGGTACACTCTTGCATCCTTATTTAGTGTAGTTCTGTAGTTTCAGCTTAAAAATTTTATTCATGGAGCAGTCTTCAAACCATTCCGATAGCCGCTGCAACAATAGTTAGGAGGTCCCGAGTATCGGAAGGTGGAAAAACTGGCCTTTGGGGTTTTCCTAGAAAAAGGAGGATGAATGATGAGGAGCATGAATAAGATGAAAAGAAAAGTTTTACGTATACATATATATTTCATTATGATTGTTTGATTAACACATCTAGAGATACTCTTAGGAGAGTCCTCGAAATTATAACCGCAAACGCCACCACAACTTTTATTAACCACCCCTGAAATAAGGAAATATATAAAAGCATTAGTTTAAATAAATATATAAGTATAGGTAAATATTGAGAGTTTAGAAAAGTTTATTTATGCATATGTGAAAAATTTTTTTTTATATTTTTATTTATTTATTTGTGCGTATTACATTATCATAGATTTTTTTTTTTTTTTTATTATTTTTATTTTTTTTTTTTATTATTTTTATTATTTTTATTTTTTTTTTTATTTTTTATTTTATTATTACTATATGAAACATTTTTCTTAGTAGATACGTATATATTACATATTCTCCGTGATTTTTTTTTTTGCTTACCGATATTTTTTTTTTTTTTTTGGATAAAATTTAATGAACAAAGATCAGAAAAGTTTTCTTGTCAATAAAAGGGCATGAATATAGAACCAAGAGCCCAATCAAACGTAAGAAAACGTAAGGTTGTATTTGATTATAATAGGTCTGTCCAACACACACAACCCAAACAAGCTAAATCCAAACCAGCCATTTCAGATATCAATAATCCCAACAATAACGCAGATTTAGGACAGTTTATAGATCTGTCAGGGACCATTGTAGCAGGTAATGCGGGAAGGTCTAATAATCCACCTTTGGACCCGGGATTCCGTGCGGGTTCGGAAGAAAATGCAACTTCGGTTACGGTTGAAGAGTCATTAGAAAACGAATGAGGAACATGGTACAAGGTGAAATGGGTGAAATTAGAAAAACAATCAGTGATTTCGCTAAGGCTGTCAGTGATCTGACAAGGATTACGTTGACAAACCAAGTGACTGCAAATAATGTTTATCATGCTGCACAAAGGGAACATGTGTTAGTTTCAAGTGTACCCGGTAGCGATCAAAGTGGTATCCAGACGCCACAAGATGTTAGGGCTAACGAAATGCCAGTTAGGGAAAATATCTCGACTTCGAATCAATCAATAGGTTTCACAATTGAAAATCAATTTCAACGCAGTTTTAGAATTGGCACCCCAAGCATGCCCATTCATAGAACGGTACCAATAAGCACTGACGGGGGAAATCGTAGCAATCCGGTTTGGATTCGTATCGACAAGTGGGGTCTAAATTTTGACGGCAATACGATGCGAATGAGTGTAGAAGATTTTATTTTTCGAATCGAGCGTTTACAAGCTCAATACGAAATTCCGTTTGACGAAATTTTGAGGGATTTTCACCTTTTAGTTTCGGGTCCGGCAAAGGATTGGTACTGGCTATTTATTCAGACCAATTACTACGTTAAATGGCCTGGACTTAAACAAGCTTTATTGAGCCAATACCAAACCTCTTGGTCGAATTTTGAAATAATGAGAGATCTAGTGGAAAGGAAACAACAGATTAACAAAAAGATAGATCAATTCTTTCACGTCATGTGTCGCTTACGTGCTAAACTGGTACAATCCATTCCGGAGTATGATATTATCAAAAAAAAAAACGTAATGTCAAGGAGAGCGTGGGAAGGATTGTCTATCCCATAAATGTTTCATCTGTTGAGCAGCTAAGAGTTGAATGCAACGAAGCTGAACGGAGTTTCCCAAGGAGAGAAATGAGGCAAGCGCAACAACCCATAAGGCCAGTTAGGCAGATTAATGAGATATATGGTGATCAGTACGAACAACAGCCTGGACCTGAGGAATACAACCAAGAGTGTGAAGAGGTGGCAGCCTTTCGTCTGAATCAACAAAAACAACCTATTATCTGTTGGAAATGTAAAGTGGCGGGTCATTTGTTTATGGAGTGTCCATCTACGGAAAGAACGCTATTTTGCTATTACTGTGGGAAGCCCAACGTAATCACGCCCAACTGTCCAACTTGCCAGCAGGGAAACTTCAAACGGGGCGTGGTATTAACGGCGGACCCGCGTCGGTCCGAGAACCCCTCATCATCAAAAGATTAAGGGAACCAAATAAGTCGATTAAAAATGAAAATGTTAGGTTAATAGATAAAATAAAATTAACAAATACCAATAAAAATTTAGCAAACATTAAACATCTTTTACCGGTAGAAATAAGGCAGCAAAATTATGAGGAAGCTAGAGCAAGAATCTTTGGTTCAGAACTTTCTATTAGAAAACCTTCAGCTCGACGTTTAAAAATTAGAAAAAAATTTTCAGAACGCCGTCGAATGAGGCATTATGTAATTGATGTGGTCCATAGAGCAACTAAGGTGCAAAGAGATCCACGCGTTTTCGCTGAAGTAGAGATCAAAGGATAACTTTTTGACGGACTGTTAGATACAGGAGCATCAATTAGTATTTTAGGAAAAGGTTGTAGGGAATTTGTTCAGTATTCAACCAAAGGTGGCCAGTGTGAAAACTGCCAGTGGTCACCAACATAGAATACTTGGAAAAATAAATTTATGCATAAAGTACAAAGCGAAAGAGCATAAAATGCTATTTTATCTTTGTCCTGATTTGGAACAAGTTCTTTATTTAGGTATTGTAGCATAGTTGCATTCATAAATTGGACGATAACTTTATTGATTCACTTATAAATGTTATTGTCCAAAATATGTACAATCACAAACATTCGCTGACACGATAAAAGTACATTAAAGTTCATTGGCCATACGCTGTACTATGAACTGTTAATGTATAAACAATTGTCGATACAGCGAAGGTATTGTGCAATGACAACTCATGCTATACCATACAATTGTTGTTGCGTGCTTTCTTGATTTCTGCTGTGTTATGAATTCGGAGTATAACACACAGTAATCGTATGTATGTATGTATGCCATTTGTGTACTCTCCGTTTATACAGGTATTTTTAATATGTAGAATTAATAATAAAAGAAAGAACCAGAAAAATAGAAAATTAATTAATGATTGAAACATCAAAGTGAAAAGACGTGTTGTTAATTAACTTTTAAATAAATTATTTAAATAAAAATTTTATATGGCGATGCTGCCAGGAACTGGAAAAGAATTAAAAAAAGACTTCAATTGTACGTGCAGTATAAATTTTTATAAAAAAAAATAAATTAATTTTTTTAAATAGTTTGAATAAATATGTTCATAAAATCTTCACCATATATTCAACAAAAGATACTGGAGTGTATATTACTTTAAAAGTGAAACCAAAAATTTTACACAATAGTTGGAAAATAAGTTTTTGCAAATGTAAAAGAACCACGTAAGTGAAATGGTTTTTAAGCCAAAAATTACAATGTGCCAATAATTACATATAGAAAATAAAGAAAGTAAGCAGAGCCGTATAAGAAGAGAGGTGTAACGGGCGTGGCCAATGCACCCGCAGCATCTACAACAGCCACAACGATTGCAACTATGGCTGCAACATTAGAGGAGAAGAAAATTTGATGCAGCCAACAGTGAGCGGATTTTATTTATTTTAAAACAATTAAAGTGAATTTTATTTATTTAAAAATTATATATATATAACTTTATGAACCTATACATATATTCGTTCTTTTAACAAGGTCGCGGCCACAAGCGCTGCAATCTACCTGAATTTTTTTTTATACTTTTAAATAATAATTTTTGTAACAAGGACGATCGAGGCCACAAGTGCTGCAATCGACCATACCATCTTTTGTATTTATATTTGTTGAAAATGTTGTTTTTAATCACAACTACTAATTAGAGGAGAATTTATTTTGATAATAAAAATCTGTTATGAATTTCTTTCTGGAGATAATATTTTTGCCATTATTCTATTTTGGTTTGATTATGTGAGCTTGTTTGTTTTTTGTGCCTTTTTTTTTGTGAAAATGGGGGGGCACCATTCAGTGATTAACAAACCTAACGCTAACGTAATAAATGAAATAGAAATGAACCAACACTCTTGCAACACGGGCATTTATTTAATAATAATAATAATAATAATAATAATAATAATAATAATAATAATAATAATAATAATAATAATAATAATAATAATAATAATTACATCAGCACAGTTAGCTACAATTTTATATCAATTGCACAAGAGATCACTAAGAAAGAATTATATTAGAGACGCATCAGTGGCAAATCATTTAGATAAAATTTAAATTAAAAGAAATGGATCAGACTAAAGCCGGACCAAAGAAATTGACAACACAAGAATATTGGAAAAGACAACCAAAATACAGGAAACTACGTGAAGCAGAGGAAAGACTGACAAATATCCCAAAAATAGGTTTCCCAGCAATAAAGAAAATTATAGAATCAAATAGAGAACTGGTAGACACTAGTAAAGATAGCTTTTGTGTGGATATCCCCAGGGACTTCATAGACATCGACATAAATAGTCCGACAATTGGAATTAATGAGAACCAAGCTAGGAACCCTATAGAGGAAGACACAAGAAAAAAGAAAAGGCAAAAAAGAGGGGGAGTTATAAAACGAATGAGGAGCGAGTCTATGAAATTAAGACAGAAGATCGAACAACTGACAGTAGGTATTCCTGAGTATTCTAAGGTACAGGAAGAGCACCTAGTACTGAATTTAGAACTTAAAAAGACTAGAGAAATAAGGAAAATTTCCGGCAATGCCTAGACGGACAAGACAACATATATGGACCAAATTGAATAAAGCCCATCCGGAATTTAAACCATTGACCAAGGAAGAACATGACAACCATTCAAGAATATTAGATATTGTAGATAAAGAAATATTAAGATTAGCCGAAGAGGGATATTTCACCAACGGGGTGGAAGGTTTTAAACCACCGGAATATAGACCCGAAAGATATATGTAGGTCAAAAGGAGCGGAGCCAATGGAAAACAATTAATAAATCTCTTAACACTACATTTAAATATATGCTTTCATGTTTTATTATGAATAAAAGGCATTTTATACTTTCAACAAAAAACTAACTAAATATATAGGCCCTAGAATTACGAGTAAAGTGTCATTAAAACTGATAATAGGGGATTATGACTGACAAATGGGAACTAATTATAGGCAACATACAATTTTTTTCATGAAGACTTCAAGAAGTCATATAAATGTATCAATAAGAATACTTATATAAAGGATGATACCATTAAGAAACATTTGAAAACATTAATAGAAAATTATAATAACATAGCAAGACTAGTTTCAAAATATAAGCTAGATTATACGAAAGAGCATTTGAAAATAGTAGTTGACATATATTGGGACGTAAGAGATAGATTAGTGAAAATATATGACAAATATGGTATAAGAGAGAATATACCGCACGATTATACGGAACAGATTAAATTGAATATAGATAAGATAATCGTAATAAGTACTAAATTAGGTCCCGAAACAATTGAGGAAGAAGATTCAAATGATAAGGGTGACACAGAAACGGAAGGAGAACAAGTTAAGGATTTTATAGAAGAAGTAATCAATAAAGTAATAGCAAAAGAGGAACTAAATATGGCCCAAACAGTGGAACAATTCGTGGATACTGCGTCCAAATTCATTTCGGACTACGATGGAGACGTGAAAAACCTACAGAGCTTCATCGATGGTCTGATAATGATTGACCAACTAAAAGAAGCCATAGAACTTTCAACGAATATGTACGTTCTTACATATCTGTTGAAAGAGATGATTGGGATGAATGGCTAAAGTACTTTACGTACTGTTTTAACACAACACCTTCAGAGGCCCACGGATACTGCCCATTTGAATTAGTGTTCGGAAGAATCCCATATGGATTCAATAGACTTAACAACAAAGATAGAATAGATCCTATATATAATATAGAAGACTATAGTAAGGAAATAAAATATAGGTTAGAAGTAGCACGTAAGAGAGCTAGAGATAAACTCATTAGGAATAAGCAAAACAATAAGAATTATTATGATAAGAATATAAAGGAATTAGATATAAAAATAGGAGATAAGGTATGACTTAGAAAAGAAACAGGACATAAACTAGAAAGTAAATATATAGGACCTTATACAGTAGAAAGTTTAGAAAATAATGGAAATATAATAATAAGATCACAAAAGGACAACAAAAAACAATTAGTACAATTGTGTCACAGTGATACGTTCATTTTTTAAAAGGGTTGAATAAAAAACCCACACAACTAAGTTTACGACATGCAAATGCATCACTGTGATGCCTTGGTTTTAAAAGGGTTGTAAAAAAACGCTAATTTCTAATAAATTTTTTTAATTTCTTTTCTATTACTAAGTTAAATTCATGTTTTCATTTACATATGTTTTGACTAAATAAATTTCTAAAGAGAAAAATAAACTCCAAAAAGAAGAAGCATAGGCATTTCGCTGATTTTTTCATGTAAAGTGCCAAAACTGGCGATTTTTTGAAATGTTTATATGGGGAACCCCACAGGGGAGTTCCAGGGGGTGTGCCACAGGCATGGGTGACTCGGTCCTCCAAAGTTATCATATATTTGGACTCGATTGGGGCACTCTAAATGGGTCAAAGTGAGACAGACAGACAGACAGGTCAAAAGTTGTGACATCAGAATTCGTTTTAGAGGTATGGTTCCTTCGCCAAAGTTTCTTATTTTGATCCCTAGAATACGATTTTCACTGAGCAATTGGTGCTTTTTTTGCCTCCCCACAAATCGACCCGACCTAATGTATATCCATAACAACTGCATGTTAGAAATAAGTCGGTATATTATTTTATTTACATAAAATTCTGCAATATTTTGTTGTGGGGAAAATACATTTCTTTTGCATTAACAGAGTGTCACTTCATTTTGCTCAGCGTGACTATGCCACAGTAGATGGCGCCACAATTTTTGTTTGTTCTAATTAGCTTTGCAATAGTTATTTCTATTTTAACATGAATGTTAATATTTTCAACTGGATATCATACAGAACAATGTTACGAGTATACACGGGCTGGTCTTTTATTTCATTATTCTTTTACAAATATGAACATAAGTTTGGCATATTAATTTTTTGTTGTCTTTACAAAATAGAGTTACCGAGTTCAACAATGAGTTTTTTGCTTTCAAAACAGTTCTACATAGTTATATAGAATTATTATTCTGATTTACCTACAAAATATCTGATTGCGATTACATCTAATTTTTAAAAATTGTTTATAATTACTAAAGCATTATTATTCACATAAATACAAAATTGCACTTTTTAAATTTTCCATTCAATTTAAGCAAATATCAATTCTAAAAACTGGAATTAAGAATTTCCAATTATAAATTACAATTAATTGAATTTCAGATAATCATATCAAAACGTCGGAAATTATAATTTTAAATTTAGAAGACATCAATTGCATCTTTAATATATAAATTTTATTCGTTAAACACAAATTGAAATTCAAAAAAAAAAAACACCAAATACCTATGTTTACATTTAAAAAAATTTTACATTTAAAAAAAATCTTGACATTCAGGAGAAATTAATAGCTTTTCAGTACCGCGATTCAGTAACTTCTTTTAACGATAGTCGAATCGTTAAAAAAAAGAAAATAGCAAAATTATCAGTAAAATTTTTAAACGATATTCGCTATTGTTAAACTCAGCTGTTGTTGTTATCTAAACGACAACCATTTTTGTGTTGTTTATTCAATCGATAAAAACTTAAAATTTTATGTTGAAATGTCGTCATACATAAATAAAAATCATAAAATAGTGAAAATATTTTGCATTTATTAAAAACTTTTTTATATAAATAAAAAAATTAAATAGCATATTCAATTCATTATTTCATTTTCAAATAAATACACAGAAATATTAGTAAAAAAATAAAGATATTAAACATAAACATAAAATATCCTGTCAAACACGAAGTAATTTGTTTTTTTCTATTCTTCTTTGTGTTTTTCGCTTATTTTGACAGAGACGCCACTCGTTTACAATTTAAATAAATAGAAAAATAGATTTGTCGACTGTCGTTGAGATGTATGTACTTAGTGAATCACTTAATCCTTAGTGCAAACAACAATAGCTGTCGATATATTTTGCGATTGTCGGATCGTTGAAATTTACAGAATCACACTACAGAAAACATTAATTTAAATTCAATGAATTTTAGAAAACGTCAAATGATATTTAAGAATTGCGAACATAAAAACTGTTACATAAATAAACGCAATTTGATGAGAATGTTATTTTTTATATATAAATTTTCACAATTTTTTTTGGATGAAAATTAGAAGTTTTTCAGAAAATAAAGAGACCAAATTATTTTATTTAAAATGTTTGGGACATTTGGTTTTTTGTGTTTGGCATCCCTTATTTGAATATTTATTATTATAAATTTATTCTCTATGTTTTCCAAATATGGCAATATTTTAATAAAAAATTGAGAGTTTTTTTTTGGTTATTATTTTGTTACTCCATCCGACCTGTATGGCCGCAATGAAGAAATATTTGGCCAGTTAAAAGAAACTATACAGTCATCTCCAATTAGCACGATTTAATGCATATAGCCACCCTACACAACCATTACCTTTGCAATGGAGGTTAGGGCGAGCTATTTAATTAGCAAAAACTAAATTAAACGAGAAGTTATGTCATATAACCGGAAACGCATGCATATAGGTATATAACCTAAATGAATGCCGATCAGCAACCACGATGACCAAAAAGCAAACACCGAAATAAATGCGAAATAATTGAAAAGACGAAAACCAAACCAAAGAATTTGCTGAAATAATTTAGTATTAAGTTTAACAAATTGTTTACTTTTTCATTTACATTTATTATCAAGACTCAAACCGAGGTGGAGGATATCAAAGATTCGGCACAGCCGAATTTAACACTCTTACTTGTTTTCAATGGTATATTGCGATACATTGGCGTCTGCCGGCAGCAGCTTCATCTGTACCTCAACAACTACAACCATATGGCGGTAATGTTAACTTTATTATTAAAAAAAAAAAACTTTCTAGAAATATAAGGAAAATTTGTCTATAAATAAATTTAAACTAAAAAAATTAATAAAATTTTCGAAAGATTAATTTTAACTAAAAAAAAAAATTTCCGCATTAATAAAATTTTCTATATATAAATTTAAACAAAAAATTTTTTCTACATTAATAAATTTTCCTAGATATAAAATTAAACTAAACATTTTACTTACTACATTAAGAAATTTTTTCTAATTATAAATTTAAACTAAATATCACATATTTTTTTTGATAGGAAATTTGCTAAAATTAAAATTGTGCAAAAATTAAAATTGTGCTAAAATTAAAAATTTTCTACTACCAAAATTTTCCTAAAACTTAAAAATTTTCCTAAAAATTAAAAATTTTCCTAAAATTAAAAAAAATTGTCCCAGAATTAAATTTTTCCTAAATCTTCCTAATTATGGTATAAAATTAAAAAAAAAGAAAAAGAAAAAAAAAGAACAACAAAAATTTCCTAAGATTTGACAACTATAAATGAGAATTTTTTTTAAATACTTTTCTAATTAGTATTTAAAAGTTTTCTAAATGTGAGGTTTTTCTAATTAAACCAAATTTTGGTAATTAAAAATTAGCTAAGTTTAAGGTATTCTAAATATAAAAATTTACCTAAATACTAAATTTTTCTAAAATAACACAAAATGTCTTCTAATTATAAAATTTAAACTAAAATTTTCATAATTCTAAACTTAAGCTAAAATTAAAATTAAGCTAAAATTAAAAATTGTCCTAAAATTAAAATTTGGCTAAAAAAAAAAAATAATATGTTGCTAAACTTAAAAATTTTTCTAAAAAGTGGAAATATTAAAAATAAAATAAATTTTGTTAAATATAATTTAAATTTTGAACACCTTAAAAATGAAGGTTAAATAAATTTTTTTTTATAACCCGATGTAGAAAACCAAACCAAACCAAATTCTTATTATTTAAATGGATTACCTCCAAATAAGATGGATCATAGGTAACAAGGTAGGGAGGGCGAAAGGGGCAGAACACCTCGTCCCTAATCCCAAGGTAAGTATGGCCATCCGTCCCATTAGTGACCGTGAACATCTGTAGTGTGGTTTCCCTGGGCCTAAGCAAGACCCCACCCATCCGTCGAGCTAGGCCCCACGCCAGCACATGCGACCAGCAAAGGCTCAGGGAAACGGAAGCGGAATGTTCCACCACCGCCGTACCATTACAAATTCAAACATTACTTTTCTTCTGATTGTTTTTAAACTTAGTTTGGTTACATTAATTCATTTTAGCAAGTATATTATGTTACTTTTCTTTTTCGGAAATTTTCGGAATTGAAATAGGACCGAAAGGAAACTTTTTTTTTTAATTTGGGAAAATTTATTATTTTATTAATAGATTCACAGAAACAACAACTTCAATTAGTAATAAATACTTTACCACTATTTGCTAAAGAAGGTTTAGGTCGCACAAGTGTCATTTCACATGTAATCGACGTTGGATCTGCAACACCGATTAAGCAAAGACATTTTCCGGATTCTCCTGCAATGGAAAAAAAGACTTATGCTGAGGTTGATCGTATGATAGCAAATTATGTGATTGAGGAATCAGATAGCGCCTGTGTTGTAACTTGTTTATAAAAATACTTCTTAATTTCTGAAAATATTTTAATCCAACATCCATTTTGAAAAATTGTTCAAAACATTCTATACTTTACGCTCAGACATTTTTGTTTTATTAATTTTTTATGTATATATATAAAATTAAGTGGCAAAATTTCCTGTTCGCATACTCCTCCTAGACGGCTTGCCCGATTTCAATGAAATTTTCAGGGGTGATTGGGGTCTGTGTGGAGGGTGCGCATAAGAAATTTAATGTGTGTATCTTTGCACGTTTTGCAAAAACAAAAAAAAAAATACATTAATTCTGTTTGGCTTTACGTGTTTTTTTCGGATTTTTATCATTCCTAGACGGCTTGCCCGATTTCAATAAAATTTTCAGGGGTGATTGGGGTCTGTGTGGAGGATGCACATAAGAAATTTAATGTGTGTATCATTGCACGTTTTGCAAAAACAAAAAAAATACATTAATTCTGTTTGGCTTTATGTGTTTTTTCGAATTTTTATCATTCCTAGACGGCTTGCCCGATTTCAATGAAATTTTCAGGAGTGATTGGGGTCTGTGTTGAGGGTGCACATAAGAAATTGAATGTGTGCATTGAACGTTTTGCAAAAACAAAAAAAAAATTACATTAATTCTGTTCGGCTTTACATGTTTTTTCGGATTTTTATCATTGTTTTGCCGCAAGATTGGCAGTCCTGCCTTTTACTTATAAATAAACAGATAAAAAACATTGACATCGCAACATTGTGTGTTTTTTCCAGATTTAATTCAATCGATTTGCTACTTTTATTCGAAAAGAATACTTTAGAAAATGCCTCGACTACGCAGACGTAATACGGTTGGCAGGCATACGCGTGATTCACGTCGAATGTCAATATGGAGAAGAAATCAAAGCGAAGAGCAACGCGCTCAAGTGAATGCCCGAGGTAGAGCGGTGTACAGAGAGCGGCGCGCACAGTTTAGAGCTGAATCCGCAGACAATCAATGGCCAAATTATCGCCAAGGCAGAGTTCCGCATCGTCTTCGCGATCAAATGGAACATGTTGGCTTTCACTACGATCCTGACTGCGACTACAGCCTGCATGGTGCCATTGGAGCAATGGATATTATTTGTACGCATTGCAATGCATCGAAGTTTCGAGGAGAAACAGCTGGCATGTGCTGCTCCGGTGGCAAAGTGAAACTGCCTGCATTGGAACCGCCACCAGAACCATTACATTCTTTGCTCACTGGAGAATCGCCGACGTCTAAGCATTTTTTCCAGAGCATACAATTCATGCTTTCAAATGACTTCTTTTGGTGCCACAAAGATCATTAGAGACGTTCAAGGTAATTACATCGCATGGAATTTCCAGTGAAACATTTGACATTTCTAAATATTCTAATCATTCATCCAAATTTATTGCACAAACATTATAAATTCAGGGACAAATATACCATCGAGCAGGGTCGCTCTTACCATTTGCTGATGCTGACTATAAATTTTTGCAAATATATTTTATCGGTAATGAAACTGACCAACTGAATCAACGGTGTACAATTGGGACCGGCACAAGGCGAGAAATCGTACTGAATTTGCAAAGATTTCTCCATGAACACAATGAATTGATTCGATTGTTCAAAATCGCATTGGATCGCATGCCGTCTGATAATCATCGAATCGTCATCAGAGCAGACAAAATGCCGATGGGGCAGCATGCCAGACGATTCAACGCACCAAGAATCGATGAGGTTGCAATCGTCATTGTAGGCGAACAGCTTGAATCGCGAGATATTGTACTGTACCGTAGAAACGAACAACTTCAGCGTGTTTCCGAGCTACACCGTAGTTATGATGCATTACAGTATCCGATATTATTCTGGAGAGGTGATGACGGCTATCACATCAATATGCGATTGATAAATCCAACTACTGGTAAGTAATCATTAAATTTAAAAAGTACATTTTTTGAGAAGAAATGTCACTTACGATTCAAGATTTTGTGTATTGTTCATTTATAGGCCAAGAAACACCGAAAAAACTCAGTGCGATGAACTTATATTCGTACAGAATAATGATTCGTCCGCAAGAAGACAACTACATCTTGAAATGTCGCAAGCTTTTCCATCAGTATTTGGTTGACATGTTATAGTGTAGGTGGGACGCCAGCTAGGATCACCAAATAATATAAAAATCGTTGGACCGTTATATAATGTATGCCTTGTAGCAATCTACATACATAGTGGCATTGAAATTTAATATAGTATATGTATGGGGGCAGGATCGCCATATAGTGTATGAGGGGGCAGGATCGCCATATAGTGTTAGCTTGGCAGGATCGCCATATAGTGTATGAGGGTGTACAAAAGGACACTAAGATTGGGTGAGAACCGGACCAATCTCAGGAGGAATTTTGTCAAGTGCTTTCCTCAAAGCAGTTCCCGCGTGCACGCTAGATGCACTTTTTTAATGTTTTACAGAGATAGCACGTAGGCAGATTATGCCAATGTTTGAACCCTTTGGCAGAATATGCCAGTAAAAAGAGAAAATCTCTGTTTGGTTTTAATTATAACCCTTTCAAATCAGAATTATAATTGATTTATTTATTTTAAAATGCTGGTCTTTTATATCATTATAATTTAATATTTTTACTTAATTTAAATAATAGTCTTCTCTTTTCTTTACATTCGCATATTACAAATTCATTGATTTTTGAACGTTGGGCTCAATAGCCAATCAGAAAACGTTCAATAATCAATTTAAATTTTTCCCCTCAAAATTTGAGTGACATTCCTATTTGTCATGGGTTATTGACACAATTTGAATTTTCACAAATTTGTCATTTTGCATTCCAGTGATATTTAATTACACAATAATTTATTGTTTTGTAATTCAACCCTTTACCGAAGGTTAGTGTACTTTGTGGTATGTGTTGAATGAAAAGAAAAGATATGCAAAAAAAATAAATAAATGTAAACAAATAATTACAAATAAATATGTGCATGTGCATATAGTAAACAAAAATAAACAAAAAAATATAAACAAATAAAGATGAATAAATGAAATAAATAAAGATAAATGAAGATGTGTGTAACATCATCACACCCCTACCCTTAAGATGAAATTTATGGGTTTTAGAAAATTCATGAATTTCATTACTTAAATAAAAATATTATTTTTGTTTCTCTTAAACTTAGTGGTTATTCTAATTTTGTTTTTGTGATATAATATTATATAAAAAAAATGTAATAAGTAATTTCTATATCTATTTATTAACAATATAAATAAGTAAGTTTACTATGTGCTCTTATGTGTAGTAATTAACAATCTATACAATTTTACTTTTTCATTTACGTTTATAATTTTAAAGTATTATTATGATATGATTTCATATTTCCTTTTACATATAAAATTGAATTTTCATTTTATATCTATTAAATTTCTCATTTAGATTACATGTAAATTACACACAAATAAGTGCATCTAGCGTGCACACGTGCCTTGCTTTGAGGGAAGCATTTAAAAAACTTTCCTCCTAAGATTGGACGGTTCTCACCAGTCTTAGCCACCCAATCTTTGTGTCCTTTCATACACCCTACCTAATAACACTATTTCGCAGAATTATCACTGTATCTTATTATATCAGGCACGTAGTTTCTCCATTATCGAATCTAGTTTCGATGGATTATCACCACTTCATAAACGCGCAAATTTATTGATTCATTTTATACCCCTATTATATATTCCTTATATCATTTCCTTTCAATTATTTCCTGATGTACACACACCGATCTTGGAGTGAACATTTCCAATAGGCGCTGCCATCTCTATCGTCTGTCCTAGTTCGTCAGTCATCACCAGCGTTTTTATTATCTCTTTTATTATGTTTATCTTCTTTTAAAATTTCCTGTTTTATTTCCATTGTCTTTATTTTCTTTTATAAAAAGTCTTTCCTTTATTTTCACCATTGTCATTGCCAAAAAAAATGTTGTTAACAATATTTCATATACATAAATTTTCTTAATTGGTTTAACATATTATATTCAATTTTCATTTAATTCTATTATGATTTTGATATTAATTCCATAATAATGTTTTGTATTGTCCATTTTTTAAAATATTTGTATTTTATTTTCTACAGTTTTCTCTTTGTCTAATTGCGCTATTACTTTAATATAACAATTTTGTTGTGATAACTTTACATTATTATTTTAGTTAAAAAAAAATTTTTTGTTGTTGTATTTTTTTTAAATTGATTTAATTTTTTTTTTTTTTTTTAGTTTTGCAATTTCCTATGTCTCCAATTTTCCGATTTCTCAATCATTAACTTAGTTTCTATATCCCTCGTCGTGGGATTTCTAACGTCTTCGATGGTTGGAGCTCTTTTCATCCCTATAAACTTCCACCATCCTGATAACCATTTTAACTTTGTTACGAGCCCCAAAGAGCACCAAGATGAATCGGGCCGACTAGCTCACATGCGGTTTCATCAGACGGGTGTGAATCCATCCCATCACCTTGGCCTCAGGGACCTGACAAATTATACAAACATCACTAAACAAAATTTATTAACGAACTCACCACCACATCCAGCGTAGGAGGCAGGTCTTACACCCCAGTTGCCCATCCCAACCGTGATCTCCGTCTCTCCTTCTCTCATCAATGAAGATCCCTAAAACCACCCCTCACCACTTTCACCTTATATCAATATCCCCCTCCTAAATAAATTTACTCAGACATTTTCTTTATATTTACACTTATTTCAATACATAATCTTTATTTTTATTTAACAATAAAATTTTTATCAAATTATTAAACTTCTCTCTTTTTAATTTAAGTTTACTATATATGCTTGACGTAAGTAAAGAAACAATAAAATATGTGATTTATAAATTCAATAATATTAAACAACACTAGCAAAAATCTGACGGTTATATAATGAACAAATCAAAAAAAGAAAAATACATTTTTTATTTTTAACATACAAGACCTATAGAACCAATATCTAAAACTAAACTAGTACTTTTCAACTCAAGTGCCACTCATATAAATATTACTCTTCGATTTAAAATTCTTTATCTATCTCTTTTTTTTAGCTACCGGTTAATATATATATTTTTTTTTATTTCCTATATAGATATCACATTCGATCTGCAAAGGTCTACACTTACTCTAACGAAAACCCTATCTTGAAGGAGCTCCCTAAAGCTGGTTGTTTCGCAGATAAGCTTCTATACTTTTGTCGTTTTTTTTTTTTTTTTTATTATTTATATACCAATAAAAACTGACTATGTGTGATCTATATATAATGGTTTTTCATATATATGGACATTCACCGGATATAGTTTTTTCTTCTTTCATATATATAGCACTTCGGTTGGTACCGCACTACTTATAACTAAACTTAAATAACATGCACTAAATATACTTAATTTTACAATATTTGATTTCCTTTTTCTATATATTTATCCTTTTTTTTTTTTTTTTACAATTTCCTTTTCAGTTTATGGGTTTATTTTCTTAAAGGTTAAAAATTTATTCTTTTTGGTTAACAACGGTTTGCCGGATATTTCAATTAACTTTTTCTATTCTTGGTTAGTATTAATGTATTGCTTTCAACATTAAAATTTTCTCATAAACGCCTTTTTTTTTCTTTTAAATACTTTCCACGCCACCTTATTGGTTTAATTATGGTTCTTTTGGTTACTTTCAATCTTCACAGGCTACACTTGTAAAACTTAGGCTAAGGTTACCTGTTTTCCGGGATACTTTTATTTTAATTTATTTTGGGCAGTTATAGGATATCTTGCTGGGATACCGGTCTCCACTTTCCCTCTCAACCATCTGGTCCTGTTCCAGTTGGAAGCCAATACCCCACTATTAAATAATGTACATGTTCAACACTATCCTTAATACATAATACCCCACAGATTCAAACTTACGTTTTCTTTTATTTCCTCTCACTATATTTATACAGGGAACCTATAATAGCCTTTGCTGTCGCCGGTAGCCTTTCCTCACTCCTGCAACGACCTTCAAGGAGACTTTATTTTAACCATCCTTTAAATTTCACCTTATTTTAAATATTACTCACTTTGGTACGTTTTTTTTTTTTTCTTGTTTTATTACGTATTGTTTTCACTTTAATTGGTATTTCTATATATATTCTTTTTTGTTTTTATTTTTCACACCGCACAGGACTTCAATTTTTTATTTTATTTTAAACACAAATTTTCTGTAGTTCCGCCTTAGTTTTTTTTTACTACTTTGCTGATCGGCGCCTTAATTAGCAATGCCTCTCAAAAGATGGCTAAGTTTAGCTTTACCCCACAAACTAGTTTGACTTTCCAATATTTTCTCTAAACTCGTTTGACAACTTTCTCTTACTCTGTCTAATTTCTACGGTTATCCTTTTTCCTTTTCGAATAATCTAGATTGTTCTATACTTTCCCTCCTTTTTCCTTTTTTTTTTCCGGTCACAGACACTAACCATATTATCTATTTTCAATATAGAACGCAAAAATCAAAACGAATCGTAATTTCATTCATAACCGTCTTTTCGTTTTCTTTTAGTGTACTACACCGTCTGGCAACGCTATTTACACAGAATCCACAAGCCGATGTGACACCTGTGAGTTAAAGTTTATCTGTGGCTTTTGTATCAAACAACGAAAATTAAGTGAAACGTGAAAACAAACAAAAGAAACTTACCAAGCTAAAACAAAAATATCAGTGAACCAAAATATTCTTGAAACAACATAAACGGATTAACCAAAAAAAAACATATGCCAAACAAAAAAAAAACAATAGTTACAAAATAAATAAAGGAACCTACACATTGCTCCACGCGGCGGCGATCAAACTAAAAGGTAAGCAACAAAACTATTATTTTCCAATTGTACATTTCTGCGTACAATATAATATTCTCATATTTATATTTATAGCAGATGTCTCTACAAAAGACTGCCGGTGTACCATATAAAAATGTGGAAATTAAAAATAGTCCATAACGTTTACGCTATCGAGGTATTAGTTCCTCTTAAACATAATGACCCGGAGGCTATATATCCAAAAAAAAACCCCCCGGAAAGTTTCCTTTCCTCCGATTTAGATCTACGCAATACTAAAGTTAATTTTTTTTCTTGCAGGGCGACCGACACCATCACCCAGACCCACCGCAACAAAACTCCAATTTTGGCAACCTCAGGACGCCAAAAGCTGGTGTGCGTGGTTTATGTGCCAATACGTTTCCGCGGTCGTTTGATCAGGCAGACTAACGTGGGTCGTTTCAACATTACCCCAAACGTGGACCACTTCATAATTATTCTTGCCGTAGGGAAATTGATCGCTGTTCTTAACGTGGGGAACTTCCACACCCTGAGTCTTGTAGAGCCAGGCTCTAAAGGCGTTACAAATCACGCTGATAAATTGTGGACAGAAAAAAAAACAGAAAAAAAAATGAATCTTCACTCGTCTACTGTCACTATCAGGGAAGTATTAATGAAATTACCCTTTTACGACTTTTACTTTTCGTTCTCTTTTCGCCCCTCTTTCAGGTACGTTGGAAATTTTAACTTGAAACTATTTACATTTAAGACGACATTGGGGACGAACTACGGACTCCTCTAGAGGTATGTATAATTACGAAAATTGTATAACAGTGTATAATCAAAGT
The DNA here is from genome assembly GCA_963682025.1 of Cordilura impudica. Taxonomy (NCBI): domain Eukaryota; kingdom Metazoa; phylum Arthropoda; class Insecta; order Diptera; family Scathophagidae; genus Cordilura; species Cordilura impudica. Next base: position 125,860,565 of record OY821521.1, read on the forward strand.
GTATAATTACGCTTATATCTATAACAAAAACTAAATCGCTATATATTAGGACAAGTACAACTTAAAACTATTAATCTAATTCTAAATTGCCTCTTATATCCTAATATTGCACGTCATTTGGTTTTTATCACAGATCTCAATCGTATTATTGCACTTGTTAATTTTTTCTCTCTTTCTTGGCCTTTCTCGACTGCGACCGGACTTTGAACTCTACGCAAGATGCATTTCATCGGCGTTTCGCGCGACCATTACAGGGTAAAAATTATCCACGTGGGGAACTCCCACACCCTGAGATGTCTCAAGCCGGGCATTACAGGTAAGTATTTTCCTCATATTCATAGGTTAACCTGATTTATTCTATTCTCCTCTTTCAGATCCTTCCGACGACCAATCTTCGATAAGAGCTTTCATACTTTCCCTTTCCGAGTTCACGTAAGTTTTCTTTGCCTTGTATTTCAACGACTATATTTTTACCTACTTTGTCGTCTTAACCTTTGTCCGAAACCCCCCCATATCTAAGGGTTGAACCCTTCTGAATTTGCCCCAAAACAAAACCGAGAACTTTTCGGTCCCCGCGTTTGTAATATATCGCACGAAAATCATTCGTCAGTCACAGTCTGGTCATTACAATGAGAACATATTTTCTGTACTGAAATTTTTGCCTCTTAATTCGGTTGTTTTGTTCATTTCGCCGTAATTCCGGACTCAGATAAATGTCCTTGTACCAGGTGACTAACGACTCCCAGTTCTTAATGGCATAGTTCCCCAGAACGCTAACGGAATCGCACCAATGGCACAATGACGGTTACACATGTAACCTGCTTAGAAACGTTGGCCTAATTTGAACAATTCATTGAATTATTAATTGTAATGATTCTGACTGCTGCCCTGGCAAAACCCAAATCATCCAAAGTCAACGCCGATCTTTATGACCCATATACTTATAACTACTTACGAACAAATTTTGCACTTTTCACGTTTTTATATCTTTGGCATGAAATATACCTATGGGTTTTCCGTTCATATCCTCTAATTCGAACATATTATTTCCAACCGGTCTGAGTATTCGGCATTTCAGAAATTTTCTACAAAATTTTGCATTCCGGTTCTTCCCGAAATCACTCAACACCGTATTTCTGCGGTAAACTTCCTGCCCTGGAATAAGTTTAGCTACCCTCGCCCGTTTATTATATCGTTCCGCGGATCTTTCGTAGGCGTCGTGCATGTTCTTTTTAATCTTTTCCCTAATTATTTCAAGTTTTTCGTTGTTTTTTAAATTGACAATTTCATGGTCAGATAGTGATAATAGCTTCCTAGCGAGTTTATAATCAGTCCCACTGGTAAACATATGGATTCCAAATAATGCGAAAAATGGAGTTACTCCCGTCGCTGAGTGGACCGAGTTCCTCAAAACACACTCTATCTCGGACAGATAAAGATCCCAATCGCGGTGGTCTTCTTCTAAATATGCTCTTATAGCTGCCAACACCGATTGATTTACTCTCTCAGACGCATTTGACTGAGGAGCATAAACAGCCGTTCTTAAATGTTTTATCTTGTACGTGTTTATCATACTTTGGAAACCCTTTGCTACAAACTGGGAACCATTATCACTGTGGATAATTTCAGGGACGCCAAATTTGTGGAAAATCTCTTGCGTCAAGAATTGTACTACATTGTTTGTCGTAGCTTCTCGCATTGCCTTTAAAAAAGTAAATTTAGTGAAATGGTCTACCACTATAAATATGTAGCAATTTCCGCTTTTAGATCTCGGATATTTGCCAAGGAAGTCAATATACAATTTCTGAAACGGTCGTTCTGTTATTACTTCTTGACCGATTCCCGGCATAAGATTCTGATTAGCCGGTTTTGTCTCTTTACAAACTTGACATGCCTTAACGTATTCTCTAATTTGCACAGTCATTTTTGGCCAATAAAAGAATCTTTTCACTCTTTCTAACGTTTTTGCAATGCCACCATGTGCTGAAATATTAGGTGAATGGGAGTTTTCTATTATTTTTGCCGTTACATTCACCGGTACCCACAATTTCCACTTAAATTGTTCTCCTTCATATTGATCAAAGGCATTTTTCTTGAAAACCAAACCGTCTTCGACTCTAACATCTGGTAAACTTTCAGCGTTCTCACTCACTTTTTTCACTAAATCCAGGTATTCATCGCTTTTAAATTCTTCAGGATCAAAATCCAACATTTCCTCCTTCTCCATAGCATTTACTTCCAAATCGTGAGGTGCTCTTGATAGCATATCCGCGACTATATTATCTGACCCTTTTCTGTGCTCGATCTCAAAATCATATGCTTGTAGGTGTAAAGACCATCGAGCTAATCTCCCGCTGAGATCTTTCAGACTCATTAGCCATTTGAGGCTCGCGTGATCAGTCACGACGGTAAATGGCATCATCTCGACGTATGGTCTGAATTTTTTTATAGCCATTACTGCTGCTAAACATTCTTTTTCTGTCACGCTATAGTTCTTTTGACATGAATTCAGCTTTTGTGAATAAAAAGCGATTGGGTGTTCCTCCTTTGCATTATTTAACTGGTACAAAACAGCCCCAATACCATAATCTGATGCGTCGCATTGTATAAAAAATCTTTTTGTGAAATCGGCGTGTTTTAATACCGGTGCTGATGTTAATGCTTTTTTAAGTTCTTCAAACGCTTGACTTGCCGTCGGAGTCATATGAAACTTTTTCGATTTTTTTAACGTATCAGTAAGTGGTGCTGATATTGTTGCAAAATCTTTGATGAAGCGCCGGTACCAGCCAGCTGTCCCGAGAAAACTTCTGACTTCCCTTGTCGTTTTAGGCAATTTGATGCTCTTAATAGCCTTGACTTTTTCGGGGTCTGTCTTCAATGCTCCACCACCGATGATAAAACCCAGATATTTGAGCTCCTGATAACAAAACTGTGATTTCCCCAAGCCAATAGTAAGATTTGCTCTTTTCAGACAGTTAGCTACCTCTGTTAACAATCTTAGGTGTTCTTCGAATGTGCTTGAAATAACTAAAAGGTCGTCTAAATATATAAACACATTGTCTTTTAATTTTTGAGGTATAATGCTATCCATTAACCGGCATAATCTTTGCGCTGCGTTGCACAGACCGAATGGCATCACGCGAAATTGGTATAATGGCCTTCCCGCAACCGTGAACGCAGTATATGGCTTACTTTCTTCATCTAGTTCGATTTGCCAAAAAGCATATTTCAAATCGACACTGCTAATGAAGTATGTTTCATCTATTCTACTTAGTATGCCATCAATATTTTGCAATGGGTACGCGTCCTTGACTGTCAGTTTATTTAATTTTCTTGCATCTAAACAAAATCGGTTTTTTCCTGGTTTCCGAACTACTGTGGTCCTATTACTCCACGGACTTTCACTTTCTTCTATCACGTTCAGCTTTAACATATTATCGATCTCATTATAGGTTATTTCCTGTACCGCCGGTGAAATCGGATAATACCTGTCCTTTACTGGAACCGCTCCCTCTATCAACTTGATTGTGTGCTTTTCCAGATGGGTACAGCCTAAACCCTTTTCCTCAAAAGTATCAAAAAGTTCGACTACGTTCTCTAACTGTTTCTGTTGATCGGCATTGAGCAAATGAGGTTTCATTCTATGTTCCCTTTCATTACTACAAAAATCCTGTTGAATTTTTTCGACATTTAACTTCTCAACCTCAATTATTTCAGGGGCCAACCCAAACGTCTTCCAGAAATCAACTCCTAGGTACAGAGCCTGTTCCAAATCCGGACAAAGATACAGAAGCATGTTGTGTTCCTGCTCTTTGAACTTGATGGAGACTTTTACTTTGCCTAAAATTCTATGCTGTTGACCACTAGCAGTTTTTACACTGGTCAACATTGGAAGAATTCTTAGGCCTAAATTCTGGATTAATTCCCTGCAGTCCTTACCTAATATGCTGATTGACGCCCCGGTATCTAAAAGCCCTGTTAGTGCATTTCCCTCAACCAAAACATCAGCAAAAACCCGAGGATCTAAACTATCTTTATTAGCTCTATGGATTGATTCTATTAAATGACGTTTTAGCCGACGACGCTCTAAAAATTTTTGTCTGACCTTAAGGATACGGTTGGATACCTTTTTAATTGGCTTTGGCAGATCAAAGATGCGAGCTCTGACCTCGTCATAATTATTTTGCCTAACCTCGAATGGCATGAAGTGTCTGAACCCAGGTATGTAATTGTTATCATTAGCTGTCATAAAGTTTTGTATGAGTTTTTGTTTATTTTCCTTAGGACCTTGGCACTTTAAAATTAGTTTGCCGGGTTTTTGGATTGACGTGGGTCCCCGGATGTTCCCGCGCCCCTCATCCTGTTTTCCTGCTGACAGTGTGGACATTTTGGCGTTATCACATTCGGCTTACCACATCTATAGCAAAATAAGTACGTTCCGCCGAATCACAATCTCTAAAACCATGTCCAGGAACCTTACAATTCCAACAAATCAGTGGTTGTTTTTGTTGTGATTGCTGTTGTTGATTCAGTCTTATTGCAGCTACCTCTTCAAAAACTGTCGGCGTGGTTTCTAGTTGTTCAAGACATTCTGTTTCGTTATAATAGAGATCGTTAACCGTTCTTGTTGGACGTAGTGGCATATTGTTGTTTCTTATTTCCCTCCTCGGGAAATTACGCTCAACTTCGTTGCACTCTATTCTGAGTTGTTCCACAGAAGAGACACTAATTGGGTATACGATTCTACTAACACTTTCTCTGACATTTCTTTTTAAAATTTTTATCATGTCAAATTCGGGTATAGATTGGACCAATTTGGATCGTAATTTGCACATGATATGAAAATAATTATCTATAGACTCATTTGGCTGTTGTTTACGTTCGACTAGGTCTCTCATAATTTCAAAGTTTGATCGGGTTGTTTGATATTGGCTGAGTAACGAATCTTTAAGTCCGGGCCAATTCGAAAAATAATGGGTCTGTAAAAATAACCAATACCAATCTTTTGCTTGGCCAGATACTAATAAGTGAAAATCTCTGAGAACTTCTTCCCAAGGTATGGCATATTGAGCTTGCAGTCTTTCAATTCGAAATATGAAATCCTCTACACTCATATTCCTAGAGTTCCCATCGAAATTAAGACCCCATCTATCAATTCTAATTCGCAATTGGTCTGTATTTCGGATTACATAGCTTTCGCCAGGTACTGTTTGATTTTTTGGTAAATTGTTAGCAGATGCTGTACCACTGGTGCTCGGATTTTGGCTATTAAAATCGTTGGTAGCAAAATTCAGACCTGACACGTTTAAATTACCGTTTGGAAGTATGTTTTCCGCATTATTTGATAAAATGTTTCCCTGGGTCTGATTAGCATCTCTCTGCCGGTTGGTTTGTACGTTTGATCCAGCTAAATCTTTAACAGCCTTTGCAAGTTCTCCTATTGACTTTCTGACTTCTAATAATTCATCTTGTATCATTTTTTTAACTTGCTCTTCAAGAGATCTTTGAACTATTAAGGCTTCGTCCACGACCAGGTTTCTTACCTCCGGTGCAATATTTTCCTCTTGGACATTGTTACTCGCCACTGCTTCACGGAACCCTATGTCTAGAGGTGGGTTGTTAGGGTTTCTCCTGTTCCCTGACCTTATGGATGTCGATAAATCGGTAAAATACCCGTTACTATTGCTATGTCCGTTACTATTGCTATGTCCGTTACTAGTGTCCGAATTCATTCTTGTTCTATGATACCTTATTTTCCTCTGTTTAGGTTGTGAATGAGTTATCGGAATGCTTGAATCTGAATTTGCTCTACGTTTCCTATTTTTGGCCTGTGACCTTGTTTCTACATTCATTCCCTATTTACTAAATTTAGACGTGAATTCCGAACGTATTAACTACCCACGGGTATCCTACAACAAAACAATATATTAAGGTCCAGAACGTTTTTTTTTTCCAAGAAGACTCGCCGAAATTACCGATACTAAAACTTAGTATAAACTAAATTTTAATGCGTAAAACAAAAATATGTAAAAAAAAAATATATAAATGATAAAGTAATAAAAAAAAAATAAAAAAAATAATAAAATAAAAAAAATAAAATCAAAAATAATAAAAATAAAAATAATACAAAGAAAAATTATCTTCCAAATAAAGGATATAATAAAAAAAATACACACGTTAAATATACCTATTCTAAAACATAAATGATAATAATATTTAGAAATATAAATGCAAAAAAAAAATTTATAAAAAAAAACAAATAACTAATTTTAAATTCCCTAAACTTTTCTATTAAATATGCTAACTATTTCTCAATAATAACCTTTCTTAATACATCTAAGGGGGTTATTGATATTAGTGATGGTATTGGTGGTTTATCATAACTAACTCTCTTTTGAACTAGAGCTACCTTCCGGATGTGGTCCTACTACATTCTATCACGAAAGTTTAAAAATAAAAACAATCCTTTTGTGCTCTGATATGTCGTTTAATCTTTCTAAATGAACATATCAAAGGCCAGTTAGCCATTGATCCTGATACTTCAGGCCTCAAACACCATTCTTGAGCGGATATCGATTTCAATTCTAACTGCTCCACAAAAAAAATATCAAACTGAAACTATACAAAAAAACAAAAAAAACGAGGTGTAGGACGTACAATTAGGGTCTACGTCTATGGACTCCTAAGAACTTTTCCTATTCACTCAGGCATTATTCATTTTTCCCATCCAATCTTCGCACTCTTCACCTAAATTTTTGATACAACGGCTTTCAGTCTAGTAACTGATACGGTTACCAATTTTATGGCTTGGAATACGAAAATATGGAAAGAAACATGTAGGTCTATTATTTTTTTCTTCTATTGGGCTATTGTTATGTGCATCGATCTTCATACACAATTTAATCACTAACACGTATTTACGTTCTTTCTTTTGGGCGCCATATTTGTTACGAGCCCCAAAGAGCACCAAGATGAATCGGGCCGACTAGCTCACATGCGGTTTCATCAGACGGGTGTGAATCCATCCCATCACCTTGGCCTCAGGGACCTGACAAATTATACAAACATCACTAAACAAAATTTATTAACGAACTCACCACCACATCCAGCGTAGGAGGCAGGTCTTACACCCCAGTTGCCCATCCCAACCGTGATCTCCGTCTCTCCTTCTCTCATCAATGAAGATCCCTAAAACCACCCCTCACCACTTTCACCTTATATCAATATCCCCCTCCTAAATAAATTTACTCAGACATTTTCTTTATATTTACACTTATTTCAATACATAATCTTTATTTATATTTAACAATAAAATTTTTATCAAATTATTAAACTTCTCTCTTTTTAATTTAAGTTTACTATATATGCTTGACGTAAGTAAAGAAACAATAAAATATGTGATTTATAAATTCAATAATATTAAACAACACTAGCAAAAATCTGACGGTTATATAATGAACAAATCAAAAAAAGAAAAATACATTTTTTATTTTTAACATACAAGACCTATAGAACCAATATCTAAAACTAAACTAGTACTTTTCAACTCAAGTGCCACTCATATAAATATTACTCTTCGATTTAAAATTCTTTATCTATCTCTTTTTTTTAGCTACCGGTTAATATATATTTTTTTTTTTTATTTCCTATATAGATATCACATTCGATCTGCAAAGGTCTACACTTACTCTAACGAAAACCCTATCTTGAAGGAGCTCCCTAAAGCTGGTTGTTTCGCAGATAAGCTTCTATACTTTTGTCGTTTTTTTTTTTTTTTTATTATTTATATACCAATAAAAACTGACTATGTGTGATCTATATATAATGGTTTTTCATATATATGGACATTCACCGGATATAGTTTTTTTCTTCTTTCATATATATAGCACTTCGGTTGGTACCGCACTACTTATAACTAAACTTAAATAACATGCACTAAATATACTTAATTTTACAATATTTGATTTCCTTTTTCTATATATTTATCCTTTTTTTTTTTTTTACAATTTCCTTTTCAGTTTATGGGTTAAAAATTTATTCTTTTTGGTTAACAACGGTTTGCCGGATATTTCAATTAACTTTTTCTATTCTTGGTTAGTATTAATGTATTGCTTTCAACATTAAAATTTTCTCATAAACGCCTTTTTTTTTTCTTTTAAATACTTTCCACGCCACCTTATTGGTTTAATTATGGTTCTTTTGGTTACTTTCAATCTTCACAGGCTACACTTGTAAAACTTAGGCTAAGGTTACCTGTTTTCCGGGATACTTTTATTTTAATTTATTTTGGGCAGTTATAGGATATCTTGCTGGGATACCGGTCTCCACTTTCCCTCTCAACCATCTGGTCCTGTTCCAGTTGGAAGCCAATACCCCACTATTAAATAATGTAAATGTTCAACACTATCCTTAATACATAATACCCCACAGATTCAAACTTACGTTTTCTTTTATTTCCTCTCACTATATTTATACAGGGAACCTATAATAGCCTTTGCTGTCGCCGGTAGCCTTTCCTCACTCCTGCAACGACCTTCAAGGAGACTTTATTTTAACCATCCTTTAAATTTCACCTTATTTTAAATATTACTCACTTTGGTACGTTTTTTTTTTCTTGTTTTATTACGTATTGTTTTCACTTTAATTGGTATTTCTATATATATTCTTTTTTGTTTTTATTTTTCACACCGCACAGGACTTCAATTTTTTATTTTATTTTAAACACAAATTTTCTGTAGTTCCGCCTTAGTTTTTTTTTACTACTTTGCTGATCGGCGCCTTAATTAGCAATGTCTCTCAAAAGATGGCTAAGTTTAGCTTTACCCCACAAACTAGTTTGACTTTCCAATATTTTCTCTAAACTCGTTTGACAACTTTCTCTTACTCTGTCTAATTTCTACGGTTATCCTTTTTCCTTTTCGAATAATCTAGATTGTTCTATACTTTCCCTCCTTTTTCCTTTTTTTTTTCCGGTCACAGACACTAACCATATTATCTATTTTCAATATAGAACGCAAAAATCAAAACGAATCGTAATTTCATTCATAACCGTCTTTTCGTTTTCTTTTAGTGTACTACACCGTCTGGCAACGCTATTTACACAGAATCCACAAGCCGATGTGACACCTGTGTGTTAAAGTTTATCTGTGGCTTTTGTATCAAACAACGAAAATTAAGTGAAACGTGAAAACAAACAAAAGAAACTTACCAAGCTAAAACAAAAATATCAGTGAACCAAAATATTCTTGAAACAACATAAACGGATTAACCAAAAAAAAACATATGCCAAACAAAAAAAAAACAATAGTTACAAAATAAATAAAGGAACCTACACATTGCTCCACGCGGCGGCGATCAAACTAAAAGGTAAGCAACAAAACTATTATTTTCCAATTGTACATTTCTGCGTACAATATAATATTCTCATATTTATATTTATAGCAGATGTCTCTACAAAAGACTGCCGGTGTACCATATAAAAATGTGGAAATTAAAAATAGTCCATAACGTTTACGCTATCGAGGTATTAGTTCCTCTTAAACATAATGACCCGGAGGCTATATATCCAAAAAAAAAACCCCCCGGAAAGTTTCCTTTCCTCCGATTTAGATCTACGCAATACTAAAGTTAATTTTTTTTCTTGCAGGGCGACCGACACCATCACCCAGACCCACCGCAACAACTTCTCTTCTTCTGTTAGATTATCGTCATCATATAACAATTTTTGCTGCTCTTTCCGTTCATCCATTTCTATGCTGATTCTAACTCTGTTCTTTGTAGGCATCTATATAGTGGTGTAGGTGTTTACAGGATCGGTGTTTGCAGGATCGGTGTTTGCAGGATCGCCATATAGTGTAGGTGGGACGCCAGCTAGGATCACCAAATAATATAAAAATCGTTGGACCGTTATATAATGTATGCCTTGTAGCAATCTACATACATAGTGGCATTGAAATTTAATATAGTATATGTATGGGGGCAGGATCGCCATATAGTGTATGAGGGGGCAGGATCGCCATATAGTGTTAGCTTGGCAGGATCGCCATATAGTGTATGAGGGTGTACAAAAGGACACTAAGATTGGGTGAGAACCGGACCAATCTCAGGAGGAATTTTGTCAAGTGCTTTCCTCAAAGCAGTTCCCGCGTGCACGCTAGATGCACTTTTTTAATGTTTTACAGAGATAGCACGTAGGCAGATTATGCCAATGTTTGAACCCTTTGGCAGAATATGCCAGTAAAAAGAGAAAATCTCTGTTTGGTTTTAATTATATCCCTTTCAAATCAGAATTATAATTGATTTATTTATTTTAAAATGCTGGTCTTTTATATCATTATAATTTAATATTTTTACTTAATTTAAATAATAGTCTTCTCTTTTCTTTACATTCGCATATTACAAATTCATTGATTTTTGAACGTTGGGCTCAATAGCCAATCAGAAAACGTTCAATAATCAATTTAAATTTTTCCCCTCAAAATTTGAGTGACATTCCTATTTGTCATGGGTTATTGACACAATTTGAATTTTCACAAATTTGTCATTTTGCATTCCAGTGATATTTAATTACACAATAATTTATTGTTTTGTAATTCAACCCTTTACCGAAGGTTAGTGTACTTTGTGGTATGTGTTGAATGAAAAGAAAAGATATGCAAAAAAAATAAATAAATGTAAACAAATAATTACAAATAAATATGTGCATGTGCATATAGTAAACAAAAATAAACAAAAAAATATAAACAAATAAAGATGAATAAATGAAATAAATAAAGATAAATGAAGATGTGTGTAACATCATCACAATGTATGCGAAGATCGAGACCGAACGTGTCAACTTTATTCGATTCAACCAAGCGAAATTGCGATCTGAAGTGTACATCCATTTGAGAGATGCCGTAATGAATGATGCAAATGTGAATAACATTGGACGTCTGACAATATTGCCAGCCACATACATCGGCAGTCCGCGCCATATGCACGAGAATGCGCAAGATGCGATGTCGTATGTGCGCCATTACGGCAGACCGGATCTGTTCATAACGTTCACGTGCAATCCTCAGTGGAATGACATTCTTCCCCGGTCAATCAACAACTGATCGTCACGACATAACAGCACATGTATTCAGGGAAAAGCAAAAAGCATTGATGGATTTAATTGTGAAACTTCGTTTTTTTGGAGAAGTTCGATGCTGGATGTACTCGATCGAATGGCAAAAAAGAGGATTACCGCATGCACACATCTTGATTTGATTAGTTCGCAAAATACTGAAATGGTGCGGCGTTTGTTGGAAGTTCCGCTTCCTGTTTCCCTGAGCCTTTGCTGGTCGCACGTGCTGGCGTGGGGCCTAGCTCGCCGGATGGGTGGGGTCTTGCTCAGGCCCAGGGAAACCGCACTACAGATTTTCACGTGCGATTTATAAAAAAAACTGTCAAAAAACAGATACTAAATGGATGGATGGATGGCATACTTACCTTCCTGTGGGGACTAGATGTTATGCCCCTTTTTGCCCTCCCTACCATGTTACCTGATATTCCATCTTACTTGGAGGTTTTGTTTTTGTACATTGGGTTTTAAAAAAAAGTTTTTATTTACCCTTCATTTTAAGGGTTAAAAATTTAAATTATAATTATCAAAATTTATTTTATTATTTTTTTATATTATCGCAAAATTTTACTTTTTAGAAAAATTTTTAATTTTAACAACATATTATTTTTTTTTTTAGCCAAATTTTAATCATTAGCAAAATTTTAAGTTTAGCAAAATTCGGAAAAAGTTTAATTTTAGCAAAATTTTATTTATAGCAAAATTTATTTCTATTTAGCTTAAATTTATAAAAGTTCTTAACGTAGTAAAAATTTCAGTTTAATTAGAAAAATTTATTAATTTGGTAACATTTTAAATTTAATAAAAATTTTAAATTTAGAAAAATAATTATATTGTACAAAAATTTTTTATGTGGACAATTTAGGATTAATAAATAAAATTACCGCCTTGTGGTTGTACAGATGAAGCTGCTGCCGCCAGACGCCGTGGTTGTGTCTCGCAATATGCCATTAAAAAAATTGGCCATAGCTGCATTAATAACGATATTGTTGCTGATTTCCATACAAAATGTTTATAATTCCTTAATTTTGTTTTATCAATCAGGTACCCAATATTTTGTGGTTTTTATTTATTTAAGTTAATTAATACACAGTCTTAGAGAAGAAACAATCCATTTTGAAGGAATTTTGTAGTATTCCTTATTTGGGTTATGTCGATAATGTTTTTTTTTTTTAATTTTAATTTTCTTTGAACTTTAATATTTTTTATTTATTTATAGCAGTTTAGTTCTTAACTAGAATTAATTTTTAGTTTAGTTTTTTTTTAATAATTATAGATTTAATACAAAAAGATAACTACAAAATATATTTGTTCGATTTTTAAATTTACATTTTGCTCAGAACGCTTTCTTTAGCACAAACAGCAATACTATTAATTAACACAAAAATTTTTTATTTATTCACATGTCATTAAAATCTAGTTTTTTTTTTTCTTAAAGTTTATTTAATTTTTATTTGTTTTTATTTCTAAACTTTTACACTACTTTTTAATTCACTTAACTATTTCTTAAATTTAATTTGACATTTCATTAGTCTTTTCTTATTTCTTTTATTCTTAAACACTACATTTTAATTTAAATTCTTAAGAGGGTTTTTCCTCCACCTTTCTTCTGCAACATTCAAAATTCAACTCCTCTTTAATTTTAAATATCTTTTTATTCAAGCTAATCTTTTTCATTCATTCATTATCTCTAGATAAAAACCTGTTTATTAAAAAAAAAAATCGCCACCAATTCATTGAGACCATTCACACTCATTCATAATACTCTCTAGCATTGAAAACACGCTCACTCATGTATGACGATGAGAGTACGTGAAATCAATACAAGAACAAAAAGTGGTTTGACCAGACTGATTGTAAAGTTTATGATTGAGTGAATGGACATACAACAATAAAACAGGCAGTTGGTAACAAAAAAAAAACGAACATCAAGTGTTTTATTAAAGTGTACAGAAAACACAAAACAAACATTTAAACAAATCACATACAGACGAAACCGTATTTTTTTCATGCAAAAATTTTGCATGGCAAAAGACATAAATAACGTTTCGTTTTAATATGACTTGTATGTGCTTCTAAGTACAGTCTTCACCAAAATAAACGGCCGTCACAAAACAGATGATTTTGATTTCCATGAAAGGAAAAATCAACTGAAAACGGTCCGATGGGTTTTTAAGGTTTGCCATTTTTAAAACTTAGCCTTGAGTTAAATCGTACGCATATATAAAAGAAATCAAAACAGCAGTTTACGCTGTTGGGGTTTTCCAAAACATGATTCGTTCAACGGAAAAGATTCCAACACAGAGAGTTTTGGTTATTTTTAAAAATTCAGTGTATTGGATTCTTATATCTGACAGAGACCCTAAACTAGCGATTTTTGTTCCTTTCAAAATTCGGTGATTTAAGTTCCCTCATTAAACAATGGATATGGACGCAGAGGTTTTGGGGGACCTTACTAAATTAAAACCGGTGTTTTGAACTCTCCCATTATAAACAAAAATTTTATACAGAGGCTTTGTCGGAAATGGGCTTAATACAGGACTATCTCTAAAATGGTGTTAGGCTATGTTATGAGATAATGAATTAATGAAGATTAGCTTAATGTCAAACAAATGTCATAATTAAATTCAAGTCAAGATCAAGAAAAGAACTTTAGAAAATTAAACTGGGTTCTTAAATTAAATTAGGCTCAATACAAAATTCAATTAGGTTTAAAATTATATTAGGTTCAAATCGAACCCACGCAAAAGTTTTAAATATTTTACAATTTTTTTTTCAATAAATGTATCCCCAATGTAGTAATCAAAACCAAACCAATTACTACAAAATCCGTAAGTAAGTATGACCATCCATCAATAAAAATAAAAATTTTAAGTTTGAGACTTTAATATTTTTTCCGAGAGTTTGCTACAATTTCGTACCATAAAAATCATTTTGGACAGGGGACCGGTTCATTTCGAACGAAGTTCCTGTATTCCACAAATAATTTTTACTGACCAAAGCAAATTAAAAGTCACAAAAGTTAAATTATTTTGTTGAAGTGTGAACTAAATCTCAAAACCAGTTTCCAATTCGGTCAATTTAAATAGTGATTAACATATATTAACAGGTATGAACCTTTGTACACGTATACAAAAGTTAAATGAATTAGGAACAATGGGTGCTTTCCCGGTGCACAGATGTTAAAAAAATTAAAATAAATTATTAAGTTCCAAAAAAAAATTTAAGTAATAAAAAAATGGACTATTGTTTCGGGCCCCACGTTGGTGTTAGCAACGTGGTTATCGAAAATTAACAACTTATCGGCCCCACGTTGGGCGCCATTTCTGTAATGGTGCGGCGTTTGTTGGAATATTCCGCTTCCTGTTTCCCTGAGCCTTTGCTGGTCGCATGTGCTGGCGTAGGGGCCTAGCTCGCCGGATGGGTGGGGTCTTTCTCAGGCCCAGGGAAACCGCACTACAGATTTTCACGTGCGATTTATAAAAAAACTGTCAAAAAAACGGATACTAAATGGATGGATGGATGGCATACTTACCTTCCGGTGGGGACTAGATGTTATGCCCCTTTTTGCCCTCCCTACCATGTTACCTGATATTCCATCTTACTTGGAGGTAACCCACTGCAATGATAAGATTTGGTCGGTTTGGTTCTCTACATTGGGTTTTAAAAAAAAGTTTTTATTTACCCTTCATTTTAAGGGTTAAAAATTTAAATTATAATTATCAAAATTTATTTTATTATTTTTTTATATTATCGCAAAATTTTACTTTTTAGAAAAATTTTAAATTTTAACAACATATCTTTTTTTTTTAGCCAAATTTTAATCATAACAAAATTTTAAGTTTAGCAAAATTCGGAAAAAGTTTAATTTTAGCAAAATTTTATTTATAGCAAAATTTATTTCTATTTAGCTTAAATTTATAAAAGTTCTTAACGTAGTAAAAATTTCAGTTTAATTAGAAAAATTTATTAATTTGGTAACATTTTAAATTTAATAAAAATTTTAAATTTAGAAAAATAATTATATTGTACAAAAATTTTTTATGTGGACAATTTAGGATTAATAAATAAAATTACCGCCTTGTGGTTGTACAGATGAAGCTGCTGCCGCCAGACGCCGTGGTTGTGTCTCGCAATATGCCATTAAAAACATTGGCCATAGCTGCATTAATAACGATATTGTTGCTAATTTCCATACAAAATGTTTATAATTCCTTAATTTTGTTTTATCAATCAGGTACCCAATATTTTGTGGTTTTTATTTATTTAAGTTAATTAATACACAGTCTTAGAGAAGAAACAATCCATTTTGAAGGAATTTTGTAGTATTGCTTATTTGTTTTATGTCGATAATGTTTTTTTTTTAATTTTAATTATACTTTGAACTTTAATATTTTATATTTATTTATACCAATTTAGTTCTTAACTCGATTTAATTTTTAGTTTAGTTTTTTTTTTTAATAATTATAGATTTAATACAAAAAGATAACTACAAAATATATTTGTTCGATTTTTAAATTTACATTTTGCTCAGAACGCTTTCTTTAGCACAAACAGCAATACTATTAATTAACACAAAAATTTTTTATTTATTCACATGTCATTAAAATCTATTTTTTTTTTTCTTAAAGTTTATTTAATTTTTATATGTTTTTATTTCTAAACTTTTACACTACTTTTTAAATCACTTAACTATTTCTTAAATTTAATTTGACATTTCATTAGTCTTTTCTTATTTCTTTTATTCTTAAACACTACATTTTAATTTAAATTCTTAAGAGGGTTTTTCCTCCACCTTTCTTCTGCAACATTCAAAATTCAACTCCTCTTTAATTTTAAATGTCTTTTTATTCAAGCTAATCTTTTTCGTTCATTCATTATCTCTAGATAAAAACCTGTTTATTAAAAAAAAAAATCGCCACCAATTCATTGAGACCATTCACACTCATTCATAATACTCTCTAGCATTGAAAACACGCTCACTCATGTATGACGATGAGAGTACGTGAAATCAATACAAGAACAAAAAGTGGTTTGACCAGACTGATTGTAAAGTTTATGATTGAGTGAATGGACATACAACAATAAAACAGGCAGTTGGTAACAAAAAAAAACGAACATCAAATGTTTTATTAAAGTGTACAGAAAACACAAAACAAACATTTAAACAAATCACATACAGACGAAACCGTATTTTTTTCATGCAAAAATTTTGCATGGCAAAAGACATAAATAACGTTTCGTTTTAATGTGACTTGTATGTGCTTCGAAGTACAGTCTTCACCAAAATAAACGGCCGTCACAAAACAGATGATTTTGATTTCCATGAAAGGAAAAATCAACTGAAAACGGTCCGATGGGTTTTTAAGGTTTGCCATTTTTAAAACTTAGCCTTGAATTAAATCTTACGCATATATAAAAGAAATCAAAACAGCAGTTTACGCTGTTGGGGTTTTCCAAAACATGGTTCGATATCCATCGTTCAACGGAAAAGATTCCAACACAGAGATTTTTGGTTATTTTTAAAAATTCAGTGTATTGGATTCTTATATCTGACAGAGACCTTAAACTAGCGATTTTTGTTCCTTTCAAAATTCGGTGATTTAAGTTCTCTCATTAAACAAGGGATATGGACGCAGAGGTTTTGGGGACCTTACTAAATTAAAACCGGTGTTTTGAACTCTCCCATTATAAACAAAAATTTTATACAGAGGCTTTGTCGGAAATGGGCTTAATACAGGACTATCACTAAAATGGAGTTAGGCTATGTTATGAGATAATGAATTAATGAAGATTAGCTTAATGTCAAACAAATGTCATAATTAAATTCAAGTCAAGAAAAGAACTTTAGAAAATTAAACTGGGTTCTAAAATTAAATTAGGCTCAATACAAAATTCAATTAGGTTTAAAATTATATTAGGTTCAAATCGAACCCACGCAAAAGTTTTAAATATTTTACATTTTTACATCAGGAAAATAACTTTAGAAAATTAAACTGGGTTCTAAAATTAAATTAGGCTCAATACAAAATTCAATTAGGTTTAAAATTATATTAGGTTCAAATCGAACCCACGCAAAAGTTTTAAATATTTTACATTTTTTTTTAAATAAATGTATCTCCAATCTAGTAATCAAAACCAAACCAATTACTACAAAATCCGTAACTAAGTATGACCATCCATCAAAAAAAATAAAAATTTTAAGTTTGAGACTTTAATATTTTTTCCGAGAGTTTGCTACTATTTCGGTACCATCAAAATCATTTTGGACAGGGGACCGGTTCATTTCGAACGAAGTTCCTGTATTCCACAAATAATTTTTACTGACCAAAGCAAATTAAAAGTCACAAAAGTTAAATTAAATTGTTGAAGTGTGAACTAAATCTCAAAACCAGTTTCCAATTCGGTCAATTTAAATAGTGATTAACACATATTTAATTGAAATTCCAGAAGTTGAAAACAGGTATGAACCTTAGTACACATATACAAAAGTTAAATGAATTAGGAACAATGGGTGCTTTCCCGGTGCACAGATGTTAAAAAAACAAAATAAATTATTAAGTTCCTATTTAAGCAAAAAAAATTTAAGTAATAAAAAAATGGACTATTGTTTCGGGCCCCACATTGGTGTTAGCAACGTGGTTATCGAAAATTAACAACTTATCGGCCCCACGTTGGTGTTAGCAACGTGGTTATCGAAAATTAACAACTTATCGGCCCCACGTTGGGCGCCATTTCTGTAATGGTGCGGCGTTTGTTGGAATATTCCGCTTCCTGTTTCCCTGAGCCTTTGCTGGTCGCACGTGCTGGCGTAGAGGCCTAGCTCGCCGGATGGGTGGGGTCTTTCTCAGGCTCAGGGAAACCGCACTACAGATTTTCACGTGCGATTTATAAAAAAAACTGTCAAAAAACGGATAATAAATGTATGGATGGATGGCATACTTACCTTCCGGTGGGGACTAGATGTTATGCCCCTTTTTGCCCTCCCTACCATGATACCTGATATTCCATCTTACTTGGAGGTAACCCACTGCAATGATAAGATTTGGTTTGGTTTGGTTTTCTACATTGGGTTTTAAAAAAAAGTTTTTATTTACCCTTCATTTTAAGGGTTAAAAATTTAAATTATAATTATCAAAATTTATTTTATTATTTTTTTATATTATCCTTCATAAGGTCCTCAAAGTTACTGACGTTAACGGTCTTCGGGTCAAATTTGACCCAAGTAGTAAATTTCTTATTTGGACAATAATTTGCGTTACTAAAGTGAATTAATAGAGCTTAAAAGTAATTTTCTACAATATCCAGTAAAAATTGTACTTTTTATAGGCATTTATTTAAAATTTATATCAATTTTACAAAGGGTTATGTACATGAGATAATTAAATTCAATTTTATTATAATAGAAAAATTTATTACTGCGTTACTTATCATTGCATTGGGTACATAAAATAATCGTTTTAGAATGCTGCTTACATACAAATTTTTTACAAGTAAGACAGACTAATGGTGTTTTGTTATCAGTTTTGGGACATAATTGACATCGACTTCTCTTGGTTGCCTTTTCGATTGGTCCACTATTTCTTTCTTCGGATTGGGTTGAAGTAGGCGGTTCTTGATCTCGTTGAGTCAAATCGCGTATTTTCTTTGCAATTTCTCGTGAAAATGGTACTCTTGGTAATGTTTTTCGTTTTTTTATATAAGGAGTAGTAAGCTGCATACCTAAATTCTCTAAAAAGTATCGTCGTTTAGCTAAGCAGCCTTCATTCCAGCCGTCATTAGCGGATGTAAATAAAATAAAAGCATTGTACGCTGATATATCTAATATATTACTAAATACCACTTGAGGCCATCGATTTGTCTTCCTTTTGCTAGTATAACAAGACACAACTTTATCCAATGTATCTACACCACCTTTGCATTTGTTGTAATCTAATATTATTTGTGGCTTTTTGTCTGCGCGATTACTAACTTCTGAGGTATGATGCAAAGTACTGAGAAGATTCACTGACTTGTTTTTTTTAGGGATATAAGACAAGAGGGTGGTGTCTTTGGTAAAACAGAAAAATGAAGAATTTATTGGTCTGCCTTTCGTTGCCAATATTTGTGGTGGTAATTCCGGCTTGTTTTTACGTACAGTTCCTACTAAGGTCATTTGTTTTTCTAGTAGTTTCTGCCCAAGTTGATATGATGTGAAAAAATTATCTGTCGTTACGTTATGACCTTTTAGACCAGCTGTCAAATCGAGAACCACACGCATACCTTGGCCTTTTTCAAGCATGCCTCCTATTTCTTTGCCTGTATAAGGTTGAATATTCCAGGCATAACTTGTAACAGAATCACAAAGAACCCAAAATTTTATTCCATATTTAGCTGGTTTGGATGGTATGTATTGCCGAAATGGACATCTTCCTCTGAATGCTACCAGCTGTTCATCTATAGTTACATCTTGAGAAGGATTATAAAGTTGAGGCAATATATAAACCCATTGATTCCACAATTCACGAATCGGTGCAAATTTGTCTAGTAATCGTCGTTCGCTTCGTGTGTCTCTATTATCAAATCTTATTACTCTCGATAATTTTTTGAATCTTTTTATTGACATGACTGCTCCAAATATCGGTCTACCTTTCTCAGAATCCCATAAACTTTCTGTACTTTCATTATTTGATCGAAACACTCCAGCTAATAAAAGTAATCCAATAAATGCGAACATTTCGTCATCGTCAACGTCACTCCAATCATTACCAAAGACACGTTTGCCCTCAATATTGGTATATTTCATAATAGTGTTCATTACGGGAGGTGGAAAAAATAATTGAAAGCTAGATATCTCTTCCTCTGTAATTCTTGAACACGAATAACGTGTCAAACCTGGCATCATGTTGATAACATTCTCCCTCGAAGCTCTTCCATATGCACTTGTACATGGTTCTTTGTAGTATCTTATTTGACCATTTTTTGATGTCATTGTCGGAGGAGCCGCAACTTCACCATCACTTTCAGAAGAACTATCAGATGGTTCAGCATATTCTACATGATCTTCATTTTCTGAACAAGGTTCATCACCGTCTGATAATTCATTCAGCATGATTTCTATTTCACTATCCCTCATTTTTCGATAAAAAAAATATTTAGCACTAATTTCAAACTTAGACACGTCTTATTCGTTCTTTGTTTACTCTACGACTGACTGTAGCAGTGTTGCGTAGGCAAAAAAAAGTAATTTGATAGCATTGTTTTTTACATACAAACCAAAAGCACGGGTATTCCCCTTTTTCAAACAAATGTATTGACATCAAAGAATAAAGAAAGGTCTGTGTGATGAAATGAAAAGCGACAGATATGTAGCTATAAACTTTTATTTAGAATTTACTGATGTCAAAGTTATCTCAAAAATCGATTTACGATCAATGAAGCATCACAAAAACTAACTTCTTTACTCCGGGTCAAATTTGACCCGAAGACCTTGTGTGTAAAAAAACTTGTAACTGAAATATTTTTAAACATATTCATTCAAAAACTTTAAATTTCTATTTAGTTTTAAAATTAAATAAAAGTCATAAAATATCAAAAATGAAAATCACTTATTCGTGGAAAAAAATCAACTTTTCTCCTAAAATGGGTCAAATTTGACCCGAAGTCCTTATGAAGGTTATCGCAAAATTTTACTTTTTAGAAAAATTTTTAATTTTAACAACATATTTTTTTTTTTTTAGCCAAATTTTAATCATTAGCAAAATTTTAAGTTTAGCAAAATTCGGAAAAAGTTTAATTTTAGCAAATTTTATTTATAGCAAAATTTATTTCTATTTAGCTTAAATTTATAAAAGTTCTTAACGTAGTAAAAATTTCAGTTTAATTAGAAAAATTTATTAATTTGGTAACATTTTAAATTTAATAAAAATTTTAAATTTAGAAAAATAATTATATTGTACAAAATTTTTTTATGTGGACAATTTAGGATTAATAAATAAAATTACCGCCTTGTGGTTGTACAGATGAAGCTGCTGCCGCCAGACGCCGTGGTTGTGTCTAGCAATATGCCATTAAAAAAATTGGCCATAGCTGCATTAATAACGATATTGTTGCTGATTTCCATACAAAATGTTTATAATTCCTTAATTTTGTTTTATCAATCAGGTACCCAATATTTTGTGGTTTTTATTTATTTAAGTTAATTAATACACAGTCTTAGAGAAGAAACAATCCATTTTGAAGGAATTTTGTAGTATTGCTTATTTGGTTTATGTCGATAATGTTTTTTTTTTTAATTTTAATTATACTTTGAACTTTAATATTTTATATATATTTATACCAATTTAGTTCTTAACCCGATTTAATTTTTAGTTTAGTTTTTTTTTTAATAATTATAGATTTAATACAAAAAGATAACTACAAAATATATTTGTTCGATTTTTAAATTTACATTTTGCTCAGAACGCTTTCTTTAGCACAAACAGCAATACTATTAATTAACACAAAAAATTTTTATTTATTCACATGTCATTAAAATCTATTTTTTTTTTCTTAAAGTTTATTTAATTTTTATTTGTTTTTATTTCTAAACTTTTACACTACTTTTTAATTCACTTAACTATTTCTTAAATTTAATTTGACATTTCATTAGTCTTTTCTTATTTCTTTTATTCTTAAACACTACATTTTAATTTAAATTCTTAAGAGGGTTTTTCCTCAACCTTTCTTCTGCAACATTCAAAATTCAACTCCTCTTTAATTTTAAATTTTAATCTTTTTCATTCATTCGTTATCTCTAGATAAAAACCTGTTTATTAAAAAAAAAATCGCCACCAATTCATTGAGACCATTCACACTCATTCATAATACTCTCTAGCATTGAAAACACGCTCACTCATGTATGACGTGAGAGTACGTGAAATCAATACAAGAACAAAAAGTGGTTTGATCAGACTGATTGTAAAGTTTATGATTGAGTGAATGGACATACAACAATAAAACAGGCAGTTGGTAACAAAAAAAAAAACGAACATCAAGTGTTTTATTAAAGTGTACAGAAAACAGAAAACACAAAACAAACATTTAAACAAATCACATACAGACGAAACCGTATTTTTTCATGCAAAAATTTTGCATGGCAAAAGACATAAATAACGTTTCGTTTTAATGTGACTTGTATGTGCTTCTAAGTACAGTCTTCACCAAAATAAACGGCCGTCACAATACGACCAGATCAGATTGATAAAGTCATCTCAGCGGAAATTCCAGATGAAGCAATCGACCCACAATTGTTCGGCGTTGTAACAAAAAATATGATCCACGGTCCTTGCGACGCTATTAATCCAACGTCACCATGCATGATTGACAATAAGTGTTCAAAGCGCTATCCAAGAGCTTTAGTGGATGATACAATCACTGGAAATGACGGATATCCATTATATCGGCGTCGATCCGCTGAAGATGGCGGTAATTCAACGGTCATAAAAGTTCGGAATCAAGACGTTGATGTTGATAATCGTTGGGTCGTGCCGTATTCACCATTATTGTCAAAAATTTTCGAAGCGCACATCAACGTAGAATATTGCAACTCTGTCAAATCGATCAAATACATCTGCAAATACGTAAATAAGGGCAGTGATATGGCAGTTTTCGAAGTGGCTGATTATCAGAATATCGATGAAATTCAGCAATACCAAATGGGCCGTTATATAAGCAGCAACGAAACGGTATGGCGCATTTTATCATTCCCTATACACGACCGGTATCCCGTTGTTGTTCATTTGGCAGTTCATCTCGAAAATGGTCAACGCGTTTATTTCACTGCAGAAAATGTACAACAGAGAGCAGCACGATCACCGGGGACAACACTAACTGCCTTCTTCGAGTTGTGTGAAAACGATGAATTTGCAAGAACATTGCTATATTCCGAAATACCAAAATATTTCACTTGAAATTCGTCATCGAAAATATTTCAACGACGAAAGCAAGGGGAGCATGTTGACGGTTATCCAAATGTCCGTAAAACCGATGCCATATGACGCATTTACAACATCCATCCGAACAACGCCGAATGTTTCTATTTGCGTCTGCTATTAGTCAACGTGCGCGGACCAAGATCATTTGATGATTTGAAAACTGTTGACGGTCAGTTGTGTGCGACGTATCGTGAAGCATGTCAGCGATTGCATTTGTTGGAAGATGATATGCATTGGGACACCGCACTTCATGACGCATCAGTTACATCTCATCCAAAACAAATACGCGCACTATTCGCCATAATAATATCTACATCCGCAAGAACTGTGGAATAAGTACAAAGACTACATGACCGAGGACTTATTGCTTTTAGCGCGTAATCGAGCATCGGAAGCAGACTTGCTGTACACATTAGAAATGTATAATGATGCTTTGATATTGGTCGAAGATCTGTGCCTTACAATTGCGAATAAGACATTAGCGCAACTTGGCATAACTGCGCCCAATCGTTCAGCGCTTGATATGCTTGACCGTGAGCTTCAACGTGAACAACAATACGATTGCAATGAATTGCGTGCTTTCATACAAGCTAACATTACCAAATTGAATATTCAACTGAAAAATGCTTATGATAATATTAACCGAGCGGTTGACAATAACGCCGGTGGATTCTACTTTCTGGATGCGCCCGGCGGTACAGGGAAAACGTTTCTGATCTCTTTGATTCTTGCTAATATACGGTCACAGCAGAAAATTGCGTTGGCAATTGCTTCGTCAGGCATCGCTGCTACTCTACTTGATGGCGGCCGAACAGCACATTCTGCTTTGAAATTACCGTTGAACATCCAAGTCGTTGAAACACCAACGTGCAACATTTCGAGGAATTCAGCATTAGCAAACGTTTTGCGAGGAGCTGCAATAGTTCTATGGGATGAGTGCCCAATGGCTAACAAAAAGTCATTAGAAGCATTCAATAGAACAATGCAAGATTTACGCCAAAATCAACAACTTTTTGGTGGGGCATTAGTATATTATCCGGCGATTTTAGGCAAACTTTGCCAGTCATTCCTCGATCAACTCCTGCAGATGAAATAAACGCATGTTCAAAATCGTAAGTTTTGTGGAGACATGTTCAAAGGCTGAATCTAACCATCAACATGCGAGTCCAATTACAAAATGATCGCTCCGCAGCGGCGTTTTCGAAGCAGTTGTTGGACATTGGCGAAGGCAAAATACCAATCGATGATACCGGTTTGATCACATTGCAGAACAACTTTTGTACACTTTTACAATCGAAAGAAGAATTGATTTAAGTGTATTTCCGAATATTGTTCAACACTATCAACGCAATGATTACTTAAGTGAACGCGCAATATTGGCACCGAAAAATGTACACGTCAACGAAATCAATTTTGCCATTCAAGAAAAACTGCCAGGAGAAGCTACAACATATACATCGATTGATAGCGTTTTGAATCAAGATAAAGTAGTCAATTATCCAACTGAATTCTTGAATTCTTTGGATCCCCCCGGTCTGCCACCGCATCGTTTGGTCCTGAAAGTCGGTTCACCTATTATACTTCTACGAAATCTGAAGCCACCGACTTTGTGGCAAGGTTTAAAATTATATTAGGTTCAAATCGAACCCACGCAAAAGTTTTAAATATTTTACATTTTTTTTTAAATAAATGTATCCCCAATGTAGTAATCAAAACCAAACCAATTACTACAAAATCCGTAAGTAAGTATGAACATCCATCAAAAAAAATAAAAATTTTAAGTTTGAGACTTTAATATTTTTTTCCGAGAGTTTGCTACTATTTCGGTACCATAAAAATCATTTTGGACAGGGGACCGGTTCATTTCGAACGAAGTTCCTGTATTCCACAAATAATTTTTACTGGCCAAAGCAAATTAAAAGTCACAAAATTTAAATTAAATTGTTGAAGTGTGAACTAAATCTCAAAGCCAGTTTCCAATTCGGTCAATTTAAATAGTGATTAACACATATTTAATTGAAATTCCAGAAGTTGAAAACAGGTATGAACCTTAGTACATGTATACAAAAGTTAAATGAATTAGGAACAATGGGTGCTTTTCCGGTGCACAGATGTTAAAAAAATTAAAATAAATTATTAAGTTCCTATTTAGGCAAAAAAAATTTAAGTAATAAAAAAATGGACTATTCTTTCGGGCCCCACGTTGGTGTTAGCAACGTGGTTATCGAAAATTAACAACTTATCGGCCCCACGTTGGTGTTAGCAACGTGGTTATCGAAAATTAACAACTTATCGGCCCCACGTTGGGCGCCATTTCTGTAATGGTGCGGCGTTTGTTGGAATAGTCCGCTTCCTGTTTCCCTGAGCCTTTGCTGGTCGCACGTGCTGGCGTAGGGGCCTAGCTCGCCGGATGGGTGGGGTCTTTCTCAGGCCCAGGGAAACCGCACTACATATTTTCACGTGCGATTTATAAAAAAAACTGTCAACAAACGGATACTAAATGGATGGATGGATGGCATACTTACCTTCCGGTGGGGACTAGATGTTATGCCCCTTTTTGCCCTCCCTACCATGTTACCTGATATTCCATCTTACTTGGAGGTAACCCACTGCAATGATAAGATTTGGTTTGGTTTGGTTTTCTACATTGGGTTTAAAAAAAAGTTTTTATTTACCCTTCATTTTAAGGGTTAAAAATTTAAATTATAATTATCAAAATTTATTTTATTATTTTTTTATATTATCGCAAAATTTTACTTTTTAGAAAAATTTTTAATTTTAACAACATATTTTTTTTTTTTTTTTTTTTAGCCAAATTTTAATCATTAGCAAAATTTTAAGTTTAGCAAAATTCGGAAAAAGTTTAATTTAAGCAAAATTTTATTTATAGCAAAATTTATTTCTATTTAGCTTAAATTTATAAAAGTTCTTACCGTAGTAAAAATTTCAGTTTAATTAGAAAAATTTATTAATTTGGTAACATTTTAAATTTAATAAAAATTTTAAATTTAGAAAAATAATTATATTGTACAAAATTTTTTTATGTGGACAATTTAGGATTAATAAATAAAATTACCGCCTTGTGGTTGTACAGATGAAGCTGCTGCCGCCAGACGCCGTGGTTGTGTCTAGCAATATGCCATTAAAAAAATTGGCCATAGCTGCATTAATAACGATATTGTTGCTGATTTCCATACAAAATGTTTATAATTCCTTAATTCTGTTTTATCAATCAGGTACCCAATATTTTGTGGTTTTTATTTATTTAAGTTAATTAATACACAGTCTTAAAGAAGAAACAATCCATTTTGAAGGAATTTTGTAGTATTGCTTATTTGGTTTATGTCGATAATGTTTTATTTTTTTAATTTTAATTCGATTTAATTTTTAGTTTAGTTTTTTTTTAATAATTATAGATTTAATACAAAAAGATAACTACAAAATATATTTGTTCGATTTTTAAATTTACATTTTGCTCATAACGCTTTCTTTAGCACAAACAGCAATACTATTATAGTGTAAAAGGCAGGATCGCCATATAGTGTAGGTGGGACGCCAGCTAGGATCACCAAATATTATAAAAATCGTTGGACCGTTATATAATGTATGCCTTGTAGCAATCTACATACATAGTGGCATTTAAATTTAATATAGTGTATGTATGGGGGTAGGATCGCCATATAGTGTATGAGGGGGCAGGGTCGCCATATAGTGTTAGCTTGGCAGGATCGCCATATAGTGTAATGAGGGGTGTACAAAAGGACACTAAGATTGGGTGAGAACCGGACCAATCTCAGGAGGAATTTTGTCAAGTGCTTTCCTCAAAGCAGTTCCCGCGTGCACGCTAGATGCACTTTTTTTATACAGCACGTAGGCAGATTATGCCAATGTTTGAACCCTTTGGCAGAATATGCCAGTAAAAAGAGAAAATCTCTGTTTGGTTTTAATTATAACCCTTTCAAATCAGAATTATAATTGATTTTTTATTTTAAAATGCTGGTCTTTTATATCATTATAATTTAATATTTTTTACTTAATTTAAATAATAGTCTTCTCTTTTCTTTACATTCGCATATTACAAATTCATTGATTTTTGAACGTTGGGCTCAATAGCCAATCAGAAAACGTTCAATAATCAATTTAAATTTTTCCCCTCAAAATTTGAGTGACATTCCTATTTGTCATGGGTTATTGACACAATTTGAATTTTCACAAATTTGTCATTTTGCATTCCAGTGATATTTAATTACACAATAATTTATTGTTTTGTAATTCAACCCTTTACCGAAGGTTAGTGTACTTTGTGGTATGTGTTGAATAAAAAGAAAAGATATGCAAAAAAAATAAATAAATGTAAACAACTAATTACAAATAAATATGTGCATGTGCATATAGTAAACAAAAATAAACAAAAAAATATAAACAAATAAAGATGAATAAATGAAATAAATAAAGATAAATGAAGATGTGTGTAACATCATCACACCCCTACCCTTAAGATGAAATTTATGGGTTTTAGAAAATTCATGAATTTCATTACTTAAAATAAAAATGTTATTTTTGTTTCTCTTAAACTTAGTGGTTATTCTAATTTTGTTTTTGTGATATAATATTATATAAAAAAAAATGTAATAAGTAATTTCTATATCTATTTATTAACAATATAAATAAGTAAGTTTACTATGTGCTCTTATATGTAGTAATTAACAATCTATACAATTTTACATTTTCATTTACGTTTATATAATTTTAAAGTATTATTATGATATGATTTCATATTTCCTTTTACATCTAAAATTGAATTTTCATTTTCAGTATTTATAATTTCATATGGACCATGAGTAGGACAAGTATTTTTTCTCCTACTTTCATATTTTACTAATACTAAATCTCCTTTTTTAAAGTTGCTAACATTAGTGTAATTATCATATTGTATTTTTCTTTTCTCTTTTGCTATTTTAATTAATTTTTTAGCTCTATCTAATGCCGATGCTATTCTAGCTTTGAACTCGTTTGCATAATTTTCTAGATTATAGACTGGCTTGTTATCTGTAATTTTGTCTGTGGGTAGTCTCGCTAATTTACCAAATACTAACTCAAAAGGTGTGTACCCTGTATCTACGTGTGGAGTTGTGTTATATGCAAATGTGTAGTATTGAATCCAACAATCCCATTCCTCATTTTCCGTAAAGTTCAATAAGTATTCGTTTAGGACTCTGTGATTTCTTTCTAAGGAACCTATTGTTTGGTGGTGATAGGGAGTGGAAAATTTCTGTTCTATTTTTAACATGTCGCATATTTCTTTCAGTAATTGGTTAGCAAATTCCGTACCTCTGTCAGATTTCAAGATTTTAAAAGTGCCATATTTAAGTATGCATTGTTCCACTAAAACTTGAGCGATGCTCTTAGCTTCCTTTGTTTCCATAGGATAGGCTATAACATATTTGCTTAAATCGCATTGTAGCGTGAGAATATATCTATAATTATTGGATAACCTAAGTGGACCTATCGTATCGATAGAAATTATTTCAAAAGTATTATCTGGTGTGTCAGTAATTCGCATTTTTTCTTTTATGTTTCTATACTGCTTATTCTTTAAGCATGAATCACAATTATTAATGTATCTCTTAACCATCTTGTTCATATTTTTCCAAATGTATCTTTGTTTTAATCTTAATATGGTCTTTCTGATTCCTTGATGTCCTCCAATTGGACTATCATGATATTCTTTAATTAAATTTAATTGCATGTCTTTATCTACTATTCTCTGCAAAGGCTTATATAAAATAATATTCAAATAAAGATTCTTTAATCTTTTCAACATTTTATTATAAATAGACGTGTAGGTTTCTTTAAACCTTTTCATTGACACGTGTTCAAATATTTCATTATCTACTGATAATGCGAGATCTCGTATCCGATTTTTATTCATGTAAGTAATTAATTTCTCCATAATCATGTCTAGACATGTAGGATTATCGTTAAAACCTATGATAAAATCATCTTGAACTTTATTAATTTGACCGAATTCTAACTTCATAGAAAACATCATTTTGTGCACATTGTTGACATCTGAAATGGAATATGAATATCTTTGGTACTGTCTCTATTTTCAGGAATTAAATTTTGCCTTGCTTGCATACTTCTTGTGATGGGTAGTAATTTCTTGCTAACTGCCTCTTCATCACATGTGGGAATCATTGTTTTTAATATATCAGAATTAATTTGAATTCTCGATAAGGCATCTGCATTAGTGTTCATGCAGCCCTTTTTGTAAACTATATCAAAATCGTAATCACATAAATCCAATCTAATTCTCGTCAGTTTAGAAGATGGGTTTTTATGTGAAAATAGCGAAACGAGTGGTCTATGATCTGTTACTACTGTAAATTTTCTACCGTACAGGTATGGTCTGAAAAAATTTATGGACCAGTGAATAGCTAGTAGTTCTTTTTCTATTACGGATTTGTTTAAGTCGTGTTTTTGAAGAGATTTACTTGCGTATGATATTGGTAAATCGTTACCATTGTTATCTTGCGAAAGTACAGCTCCTAATGCATAGTTTGATGCATCAGTGGTAAGCACAAATGTTTTTGAAAAATCTGGATATTGCAAAACAGGTGGGTTAATTAACTTCAATTTCAGTGTTTCAAATGATTTTTGGCATTCGTCAGACCAGACAAATATTTGACCTTTCTTTAACAGATTATTCAAACATTTAGTTAAATCTGCAAAATGAGGTATAAATCTTCTATAGTAATTACAAAATGCCACGAATCGTCGAACTTCATCCGCATCTTTTGGTACGGGATAATTTTCAATTGCCTTATGTTTTGCAGGATCGGTTTTTATGCCGTCTTTGGTTATTAAGTGACCTAAATAAACGACTTCAGATTTTAAAAATACACATTTACTTGCGTTTAGTTTAAGATTATATTTTCTTAACCTTTCAAAAACATTAATTAGGTTTTCATTATGATGTTTTAAACTACATCCAAAAATAATGATGTCATCTACGTAAAGAAAAGCTTTGCTATCTAAACCTGAGAGTGCGATAGTTAACATTCGCTGGAAACTATTCGATGAAATTTTTAATCCAAATGGTAATCTTTTAAATTGATAGTGGCCTTCTGCTGTTGAGAAAGCGGTATGATGTCTAGAATTTTCATCTAACATTATTTGATGAAAAGAGCTAGTCATATCTAAGGTTGAAAAATATTTCGCTCTACCCAGTTTGTCTAG
This sequence comes from Cordilura impudica, assembly GCA_963682025.1. Lineage (NCBI taxonomy): Eukaryota > Metazoa > Arthropoda > Insecta > Diptera > Scathophagidae > Cordilura > Cordilura impudica. Next base: position 125,890,868 of record OY821521.1, read on the forward strand.
TACATCTTCTAATTTTGTTAATGGAAATTTATCATTTACTAATTTTTTGTTGAGTTGTCTAAAATCAACTACAAGTCGCCATTTCCTCTTGTCTCCATCGTTCTTCTTTGGAACAACAAGCAATGGTGAGTTGTAGGCACTAGTAGAATTTTCTATTATATCGTCATCAAACAGTTTTTTAACCTGTTGATTAATTTCCTCTATTTGTGTCTGTGGCAAACGATAATTTTTTATATATACAGGTGTTTTATCTGATACAGTCAAATGTTGAGTATAAAAATTATTAGCTGATAGTTTGTCTCCTTCCAAATGAAAAATGTCAGAGTATTCTTCAATTATTTCATTTAGAGAATTTTTAGCATAATTATCAATATTATCAATATTCAATGTGTCTAATAATTTCTCAAATCGTTACACAAATATAATTAGAAATTGGTTCGACGTTAAGTTCAATATTCCTAAGTTTTACATCTCTATCAGTTGTATTAAGTATTTTTACGTGAGCAATTCCTTCCTTTGGAATGATGCAATTACTTAGAAATACTCCTTCTTCTAATTGTTTGTTTAGAACCAAACTGTCTTCCGTTAAATCTACGTTAATTTGATGTATGACTTCGCTACGTTTGGGTATAGTTATGTAAAAATCTCTTAAGACTTTTGATTTCATAGGTATGGTATATTCTTCATTCTCAACAACAAAAGTTATAGTAAAAGTTTCATAGTCTATTTTAGCTAATAGTTTATTTAAAATATCGCGACCTATTATTCCATCTGTTATAATTGGAAAATCGTCTTCTATTATTTGGAATTCGTGTGAAATACTTTTATTAAATATGCTAAAATGCATATCAAGTGTACCTAACGAGGTAATGGATTCATTTGAAATGCCTGACAACGTACAACAATTATTTTCATTAATTGTTTCACTTATATTAAGAACATTCTTTTTGCATAAAGATATGTCAGCGCCAGTGTCCACTAGGAAAGTTGAATATTTGTTATCTAATTTATATTTTAATTCTATATAATTTGTAATGTTATTCGTAATATTAAATATTTTATGTTTATTATTTCCGGAAGGTGCATTTAATTGTTCGCTTGAGTCCCCTCCGGACTCTGGGAGTTTTCCTGTAACACGTGTATGTTTCGTGAACTATTGTTATAGTTCCTTCGATTTTGGTTATTATATCGATTTTGGTTATTTGAATTATAATTGCCATTATTGTTATTATTTCTATTCGAATTATTATTGTAACGGTAGTTGCTGTTGGAATTGTTTCTATTTGAATTATTATTACTGCTGTCTGAATAATTATTGTTAGGATGTCTATTTGAATTGTGGTAATCTCTACCCGTGTTATTGTTTCGTTGGTTATAATTGGAATTATTGCTTCCCTGATTGTTCCTTCTATTTGGATTGTTTCTGTTAGGATTGTTGTAGGTATTGTTCCTGTTTCTACTAAAAAACATAACTTGGTTTTCTACTTGACCTTCTATATTTAATGCTAAAGTTACTGCTTCATTTAGTGTTTTCGGTTGTGCAGCAAATATTGTACTTATATATTTTTCATTCAAACCTTGTTTGAATATATTAAGAGAATATAGTTCATTTATTTTTTTCACGTTGTGTATTTCTGTTTCATTTTCTAACTTTAACTCTTGTATTTGGACTTCGTTTAGTTCGTCAATTAGTTTCAAAATTTTATCACTATAGGTTCTTATTGAGTCATTTCGTTGTTGAAATCTAGAAAGTACATTTTGTATTTTACTCACTGTTCGATTATTCTTATACCTATTTGTGAGCAATGTTTTTAGGGAATTAAAATCTGTTAATGGGTCGGAACCAATTGCCGTTCTAACCGTTGAGCTACATTTTACGTTTATTACGAAATTTATTAAGACTGGTTTAGATGTATCATTCAAGGTGTCGTATATTAATTTTATTATTGTCAGAAATGGTTTAAGTTCTTGAAAATTACCTTTGAATTCAGGGATTACCTTGAGTGCCGTTTCTAGATTAAAAGACGCCATGTTCGTATTGTTTTCTATTTCTGGTTCTAATTCTGTTATATGTGCTTCTATTTTTTTTTCTCCCTCTGGTTGGGGTTCTTCTGTTTCCATTGGTCTTAATAGTTTTGTTATTTCCTTCTCTAGTTTTACTAATGTTTTCAAAATGTTTTCCCTTTCTTCTAATTTAGTTTCACTTATTATTTCCTGACTAATTTCCTTGACTACTTGTAATTTAGCTTTAATTGTTTTTTGTGTATATCTCCTATTTGGCTGTTTTTTTAAATTTCTTAAAAGTTCTTGTATAATATTAAATTTGTCCATTTAAGGTAAAATAATATTTGTTTTATTTAACTAAAGTATCTAATTTTTAAACATTTGCGGCGCAAATCCTAGATGCCGTTTTAATAGCATATTTCTTATAGTGCTGTTGCACTTTGTATAAAATAATTGCAAAAAAAATACAAATTATTACTAATATTATATGTAAGGTGTGGTCATCTTCTTCGATTGCTGGAGTCGGTGTACGTATTGTCACGAATTTCTCGATGATTATGTGTTGTTTGTTTTCCGTTGTCTATTACGTTGTTTGCTTCATACCCTGCCAGCATGAGCATTATTGATGTTTCTAGCTTTTTCCAGAAACTCATCCTAGTCTATATTTTTCTGCTCCCCTTGGCTGATTGCGATAAGTCTTCTTAGCTCTTTTCGCTGTTTGTTTACCTTGGTTTTCTTGCCGCCCCTTGATCTTTTCTTTATTGGATTAATTGATTGATGATGTAGACAGTATTGGTTTTCGCACAATTTATCTTTGCAGGCATCTATATAGTGGTGTAGGTGTTTACAGGATTCGGAAAGTTCGTTGTCCAGGGTCTAATTTGCAAGGATCGGGCAACAGAAGTTTTTACCAGGATCAAATTTGCAGGATCGGTGTTTGCAGGATCGGTGTTTGCAGGATCGCCATATAGTGTAAAAGGCAGGATCGCCATATAGTGTAGGTGGGACGCCAGCTAGGATCACCAAATATTATAAAAATCGTTGGACCGTTATATAATGTATGCCTTGTAGCAATCTACATACATAGTGGCATTTAAATTTAATATAGTGTATGTATGGGGGTAGGATCGCCATATAGTGTATGAGGGGGCAGGGTCGCCATATAGTGTTAGCTTGGCAGGATCGCCATATAGTGTAATGAGGGGTGTACAAAAGGACACTAAGATTGGGTGAGAACCGGACCAATCTCAGGAGGAATTTTGTCAAGTGCTTTCCTCAAAGCAGTTCCCGCGTGCACGCTAGATTCACTTTTTTTATACAGCACGTAGGCAGATTATGCCAATGTTTGAACCCTTTGGCAGAATATGCCAGTAAAAAGAGAAAATCTCTGTTTGGTTTTAATTATAACCCTTTCAAATCAGAATTATAATTGATTTTTTATTTTAAAATGCTGGTCTTTTATATCATTATAATTTAATATTTTTTACTTAATTTAAATAATAGTCTTCTCTTTTCTTTACATTCGCATATTACAAATTCATTGATTTTTGAACGTTGGGCTCAATAGCCAATCAGAAAACGTTCAATAATCAATTTAAATTTTTCCCCTCAAAATTTGAGTGACATTCCTATTTGTCATGGGTTATTGACACAATTTGAATTTTCACAAATTTGTCATTTTGCATTCCAGTGATATTTAATTACACAATAATTTATTGTTTTGTAATTCAACCCTTTACCGAAGGTTAGTGTACTTTGTGGTATGTGTTGAATAAAAAGAAAAGATATGCAATAAAATAAATAAATGTAAACAACTAATTACAAATAAATATGTGCATGTGCATATAGTAAACAAAAATAAACAAAAAAATATAAACAAATAAAGATGAATAAATGAAATAAATAAAGATAAATGAAGATGTGTGTAACATCATCACACTATTAATTAACACAAAATTTTTCATGTATTCACATGTCATTAAAATCTAGTTTTTTTTTCTTATAGTTTATTTAATTTTTATTTGTTTTTATTTCTAAACTTTTACACTACTTTTTAATTCACTTAACTATTTCTTAAATTTAATTTGACATTTCATTAGTCTTTTCTTATTTCTTTTATTCTTAAACACTACATTTTAATTTAAATTCTTAAGAGGGTTTTTCCTCAACCTTTCTTCTGCAACATTCAAAATTCAACTCCTCTTTAATTTTAAATGACTTTTTATTCAAGCTAATCTTTTTCATTCATTCATTATCTCTAGATAAAAACCTGTTTATTAAAAAAAAATCGCCACCAATTCATTGAGACCATTCACACTCATTCATAATACTCTCTAGCATTGAAAACACGCTCACTCATGTATGACGATGAGAGTACGTGAAATCAATACAAGAACAAAAAGTGGTTTGATCAGACTGATTGTAAAGTTTACGATTGAGTGAATGGACATACAACAATAAAACAGGCAGTTGGTAACAAAAAAAAAAACGAACATCAAGTGTTTTATTAAAGTGTAAAGAAAACAGAAAACACAAAACAAACATTTAAACAAATCACATACAGACGAAACCGTATTTTTTCCATGCAAAAATTTTGCATGGCAAAAGACATAAATAACGTTTCGTTTTAATGTGACTTGTATGTGCTTCTAAGTACAGTCTTCACCAAAATAAACGGCCATCACAATACGACCAGATCAGATTGATAAAGTCATCTCAGCGGAAATTCCAGATGAAGCAATCGACCCACAATTGTTCGGCGTTGTAACAAAAAATATGATCCACGGTCCTTGCGACGCTATTAATCCAACGTCACCATGCATGATTGACAATAAGTGTTCAAAGCGCTATCCAAGAGCTTTAGTTGATGATACAATCACTGGAAATGACGGATATCCATTATATCGGCGTCGATCCGCTGAAGATGGCGGTAATTCAACGGTCATAAAAGTTCGGAATCAAGACGTTGATGTTGATAATCGTTGGGTCGTGCCGTATTCACCATTGTTGTCAAAAATTTTCGAAGCGCACATCAACGTAGAATATTGCAACTCTATCAAATCGATCAAATACATCTGCAAATACGTAAATAAGGGCAGTGATATGGCAGTTTTCGAAGTGGCTGATTATCAGAATATCGATGAAATTCAGCAATACCAAATGGGCCGTTATATAAGCAGCAACGAAACGGTATGGCGCATTTTATCATTCCCTATACACGACCGGTATCCCGTTGTTGTTCATTTGGCAGTTCATCTCGAAAATGGTCAACGCGTTTATTTCACTGCAGAAAATGTACAACAGAGAGCAGCACGATCACCGGGGACAACACTAACTGCCTTCTTCGAGTTGTGTGAAAACGATGAATTTGCAAGAACATTGCTATATTCCGAAATACCAAAATATTTCACTTGAAATTCATCATCGAAAATATTTCAACGACGAAAGCAAGGGGAGCGTGTTGACGGTTATCCAAATGTCCGTAAAACCGATGCCATATGACGCATTTACAACATCCATCCGAACAACGCCGAATGTTTCTATTTGCGTCTGCTATTAGTCAACGTGCGCGGACCAAGATCATTTGATGATTTGAAACCTGTTGACGGTCAGCTGTGTGCGACGTATCGTGAAGCATGTCAGCGATTGCATTTGTTGGAAGATGATATGCATTGGGACACCGCACTTCACGACGCATCAGTCACATCTCATCCAAAACAAATACGCGTACTATTCGCCATAATAATATCTACATCCGCAAGAACTGTGGTATAAGTACAAAGACTACATGACCGAGGACTTATTGCTTTTAGCGCGTAATCGAGCATCGGAAGCAGACTTGCTGTACACATTAGAAATGTATAATGATGCTTTGATATTGGTCGAAGATCTGTGCCTTACAATTGCGAATAAGACATTAGCGCAACTTGGCATAACTGCGCCCAATCGTTCAGCGCTTGATATGCTTGACCGTGAGCTTCAACGTGAACAACAATACGATTGCAATGAATTGCGTGCTTTCATACAAGCTAACATTACCAAATTGAATATTCACAGAAAAATGCTTATGATAATATTATACGAGCGGTTGACAATAACGCCGGTGGATTCTACTTTCTGGATGCGCCCGGCGGTACAGGGAAAACGTTTCTGATCTCTTTGATTCTTGCTAATATACGGTCACAACAGAAAATTGCGTTGGCAATTGCTTCGTCAGGCATCGCTGCTACTCTACTTGATGGCGGCCGAACAGCACATTCTGCTTTGAAATTACCGTTGAACATCCAAGTCGTTGAAACACCAACGTGCAACATTTCGAGGAATTCAGCATTAGCAAACGTTTTGCGAGGAGCTGCAATAGTTCTATGGGATGAGTGCCCAATGGCTAACAAAAAGTCATTAGAAGCATTCAATAGAACAATGCAAGATTTACGCCAAAATCAACAACTTTTTGGTGGGGCATTAGTATTATTATCCGGCGATTTTAGGCAAACTTTGCCAGTCATTCCTCGATCAACTCCTGCAGATGAAATAAACGCATGTTCAAAATCGTAAGTTTTGTGGAGACATGTTCAAAGGCTGAATCTAACCATCAACATGCGAGTCCAATTACAAAATGATCGATCCGCAGCGGCGTTTTCGAAGCAGTTGTTGGACATTGGCGAAGGCAAAATACCAATCGATGATACCGGTTTGATCACATTGCAGAACAACTTTTGTACACTTTTACAATCGAAAGAAGAATTGATTTAAGTGTATTTCCGAATATTGTTCAACACTATCAATGCAATGATTACTTAAGTGAACGCGCAATATTGGCACCGAAAAATGTACACGTCAACGAAATCAATTTTGCCATTCAAGAAAAACTGCCAGGAGAAGCTACAACATATACATCGATTGATAGCGTTTTGAATCAAGATAAAGTAGTCAATTATCCAAGTGAATTCTTGAATTCTTTGGATCCCCCCGGTCTGCCACCGCATCGTTTGGTCCTGAAAGTCGGTTCACCTATTATACTTCTACGAAATCTGAAGCCACCGACTTTGTGGCAAGGCAGCAGGTGAAGTTGTTCTCTTACCACGCATTCCAATGATTCCAACGGACATGTGTTTGAATTTAAGCGCTTGCAGTTCCCAGTACGTCTTGCCTTTGCGATGACCATCAACAAATCGCACGGGTTAACGTTTCGAGTGTGCGGCGGCAATTTGGAAGAACCGTGCTTCTCCCACGGCCAATTGTATGTCGCATGTTCGAGAGTGGGAACACCAAGGTGCTTATTCATTTACGCGCCAGGTGGAAAAACCAAAAATGTTATATACCAAAATGTTATATAAATAAGTAATAGTTTTACAACAATAAATAAAACACAAAGTAAAAACCCTTAAGAGTTTTAATCGATTTAGGTGTAGCGAAGCGCACCGGGTAAGAGCTAGTAGTTTATACATTCATTCAACTTTTTGATTTTAAATAAATTTGTTCGCTTCAATTGTTTTTTCAATTGTGAATTTTGTTATTTCAGCCTGGTCCTCGCCAATAGCATTCATTCATAAACCCGGTAAAGTTAGATTGTGCGTAGATAGCAGAAAAGGCAATTCTGTCACGACCAAGGATGTGTATCCTTTGCCCAATATCGATGGGATCCTTAGCAGATTGCCAAAAGCCGAATTTATTTCTAATCTCGATTTAAAGAATGCGTTCTGGCAAATCCCTCTTGACGAATCGTCGAAAGATAGAACAGCATTTACTGTTCCTGGCCGTCTCTTGTACCATTATAAGGTCATGGCTTTTGGCCTTTGCAATGCGCCACAAACAATGTCATGGCTAATGGACAAGGTGATACCGGCGAATTTGCGGACAGACGTGTTTGTATATCTGAACGATTTGTTAATTGTGTCAGATTCGTTTAATAGACACTTAGATGTTTTGAGGGAAGTTTCGAAGCAAATTAGTCTTGCAAAACTGGATACTAATGTTAAAAATCTAAGTTGGGCGTACAGTATGTCCGATACCTTGGCAATTTGGTGGGAAATAGGGTAATTCAGACAGACGCGGATAAAATATCGGCCATTTTAGATTTTCGGATACCAAGGTCTCTAAAACAAGTCAAACGGTTTTTGGGTATGCCCGGCAGGTACCAGAAGTTCATTAGGAATTACGCAGCTATTACATGGCCTTAAACAAGTTTATTAAAGACCAGTAGAAAATTTGTTTGGAGCAATGATGCTCAAAAAGCATTTGCGGAGTTGAAAAACATTTTGACACCTCACCAGTGTTACATAGCCCTGATGCTAGCAACACTGGAATAGGAAGTGTATTGGTACAAAAAACTGCGGAGGGTGAAGGGATTCCTATCACCTTCATGTCGAAGAACCTTAACCAAAACCAACGTAATTTTTCGGTTACCGAACAAAAATGTTTTGCAGCAAAGCTGAGCATTAAAAAGTTCAGAGCGTACGTTGAGGAACATCAGTTCACAGTGATCGGTGATCATGCATCGCTAAAGTGGCTCATGTCTCAAACTTACCTCAATTCGCTGTTGGCAAGATGGGCGTTAAAATTTCGAGGCTTCAATTTTAAAATTGAGCTTCGAAAAGGCAGCAAAAACGTAGTTCCTGATTCGATTTCGCGTACTAACAGAGAAGATCTTTCCGACATTCATGGTTTAAATATGTCTATTTTAGATGACTCTGGGGTTTTCGTGGATTTACAATCCGAAAATTTCAAAAGTACGGAATGCAAATAACTATTCCACAGTGTTAAAAATAATCTTGACAAAATGTCAGACCTTAAAATTATTAACGGATATCTTTACAGAGGGTCGGAATATTGTTTTGGTGAACAGCTTCAAGACGACCTTGCTTGGAAACTATGGGTACCAAAAGATATGGTTTATAAAATTTTGGAAAAAGCACATGATAACCATTTGTCTTCGCGTGGAGGAATTACTAAAACTATTGAACGCTTACGTTGATTTTACTCCTGGCCAAATTTGGTCAATGATGTTAAAGAGTATATTAACTATTGTAACATATGTAAAGGAACAAAGCATCCAAAACTACAGAAACGTACGAATTTTTCCAAAAGCTATATGTAGACTTTCTCGGACCTTATCCTCCGCCAAAAACAAGAAACGCAGGTATTTTTGTAGTACTCGACCATTTTTCGAAATTTTGTTTTCTTACGCCAACAAAAAAAGTGTACAGCTGATGTGGTCATTAAATATCTTGAGAGGAACTGTTTCATAGATTTGGCACTCCAGAATCAATCGTTTCAGATAACGGATTACAATTTAAGTCTTCCCAGCTTAATAAAATTTTACAGAATTATAGCATTAAGCATGTTTTTACCGAAGTATACTCGGCCCCAAGCCAATGCATCTGAGCGCGTGTATCGCTCAGTTCTATCAGCAATCAGGGCCTACATAAAATACGACCAGAGTAATTGGGATGAGTACTTGAGTAGCATTTGCTGTTCCCTACGTTCAGCAGTGCATGCTTCTATAGGTACCTCATCTTATAACATGGCGTTCGAACAACATATGGTTACTCTTCTGCGAAACTTAGAAATGCTAGATGACAGGGCAGTTAAATTTGACAGAGATGAGTCGTTCAATATAACCAGAGACCAAGCTATGAAAAACATAAGTCGACAGCAGGAAAGAAATAAAAAGACGTACATCTTGCGGTCTCGTGAAGTTAATTTTGTGATAGGACAAGAAGTGCTTTCCGTCAAAGTAACTTCGAAAAAGTTTTACTGCTAAGCTTGTTTCACCTTTTGTAAAAGCCCGAATTTGGAAAAAACTGGAAATTGTTACTACGAATTAGAAGATGTCAACGGTCGATCGGTAGGGGTTTACCATGCCAAAGACATCCGACAATAGCAAACTGTAAAAAACTAAAAACAAAAGTTTGCTACAGCGGTATCAGTTTTGAGCTGTTTGTTAACCACCCAAAATTGATTTTGGCAGGGGGTAATGTAGGGGCGCTTGTAGGCAAGAATAATGAATGCGATATTTTATTTGAAAATGGTTCTTTTTTGTCACCGCTGTACATTTTACTAATGTCAGACATTAACATAAACTAATTGGTTATAACACTAATTTTCCAATTTATAAAAATCAAGTAAGAGTATTAAATTCGGCTGGGCCGAATCTTTGATACCCTCCACCTGCATCTTAAACTCAATATTACAACCAATATTGGGCTACAACCAATACGGCTACCACTTTAAAACTGTTGTCGGTACTGAAATTTAAATTTCGAATACCAATTAAATTTAAAGTTAATTGCTTTTCTTGTTGGCCAGTTTCTGTTATAATTCCTTGTTATAAAAAACAATTATCGTGTCTTCTATAGAAAGAATTTGTTACTATTTGAAAAATAGCATTTTTTTCTTTTATTAGAGTAGAAACCCCGTAATAAAATTCATTATATAACGCAGCGAGCATTATAACACCCAAAGTTTGGTCCCTATAACAAAGTTTTGAGATAATTCATGATAATTAAAAAAAAATAAACTGATTCTTGGCTAAAAATTTCCATATATAATATTGAAAAAAACAAATTTTAAAATATTTTTCCCTGAATTAGCTAGTAATTTTTAAATTCTAATTTTTAGTTATTAGTTATTAATTTTTAATTTTTAATTTTTATTTTTTAATTTTTAATTTTTAATTTTTAATTTTTTTAATGCTCACGGGTTTGTAACCAATAATAACATTCATAAGGACCCACACATAGCAAAAATAAAACCCACTCAAACCCACTCGCTATTAGTCTACTAGATGACAGCGAAAAGATAAACACGCATAAAAGACACCACATTTTAGATCTACCTTTTAGACAATAATATTAGTAAATAAGTAAATTCATAGATTCAAGTTTTATAAATGTTATACTCGTACATTATGTACGTATTTATGAACGTTTTAACCTCAGTGGAGATTAAAACTTATGTAATTATAAATTTTTAACAAACTTGCTTATTATTGTTAAATAGATTGCAAATAAAGAATTATTACAAAAAATTTATTTTTAATTTTAATATTTTAATTTTAATTTTTAATTTTTAATTTTTAATTTTTAATTTTCAATTTTTAATTTTTAAATTTTAATTTTTAATTTTTAATTTTTAATTTTTAATTTTTAATTTTTAATTTTTAATTTTTAATTTTTAATTTCTAATTTTTAAGTTTTAATTTTTAATTTTTAATTTTTAATTTTCAATTTTCAATTTTTAATTTTTACTTTTTAATTTTTAATATTTAATTTTTAAGTTTTAATTTTTAATTTTTAATTTTTAATTTTTAATTTTTAATTTTTAATTTTTAATTTTTAATTTTTAATTTTTAATTTTTAATTTTTAATTTTTAATTTTTAATTTTTAATTTTTAATTTTTAATTTTTAATTTTTAATTTTTAATTTTTAATTTTTAATTTTTAATTTTTAATTTTTAATTTTTAATTTTTAATTTTTAATTTTTAATTTTTAATTTTTAATTTTTAATTTTTAATTTTTAATTTTTAATTTTTAATTTTTAATTTTTAATTTTTAATTTTTAATTTTTAATTTTTAATTTTTAATTTTTAATTTTTAATTTTTAATTTTTAATTTTTAATTTTTAATTTTTAATTTTTAATTTTTAATTTTTAATTTTTAATTTTTAATTTTTAATTTTTACTTTTTAATTTTTAATTTTTAATTTTTAATTTTTAATTTTTAATTTTCAATTTTTAGTTTTAAATTTTTCAGTTTTAATTGTTAATTTTTCATTTTCCATTTTAATTTTCCATTTTTCATTTTTCATTTTCCACTTTTAATTTTTCATTTTCCAATTTCCATTTTTAATTTTTAATTGTTAATATATCATTTTAAATTTTTCATTTTTCATTTTTAATTTTTAATTGTTAATTTTTCATTTTCAATATTTCATTTTCCATTTTCCATTTTTCATTTTTCATTTTCCATTTTTAATTTTTAATTTTCCATTTTTCATCTTCCAATTTTCATTTTCCATTTTTCATTTTGCATTTTCCCTTTTTCATTTTTCATTTTTAATTTTTCGTTTTTAATTGTTAATTTTCCATTTCCATTTTTCACTTTCCATTTTCCATTTTCATTTTTCATTTTTCATTTTTAATTTTTCAGTTTTAATTGTTAATTTTTCATTTTCCATTTTCCATTTGTTAGTTTTCATTTTTAATTTTTCAATTTTCATTTTCCATTTTTCGTTTTCCATTTTTCATTTTCCATTTTCCGTTTTTCGTTTTCCATTTTTCATTTTTCATATTCCATTTTCCACTTTTCATTTTTCATTTTTAATTTTTTTTTGTTAATTTTTTATTTTTAATTGTTAATTTTTCATTTTTCATTTTACATTTTCCATTTTCCATTTCTCATTTTTCATTTTCCATTCTCCATTTTTGATTTTCCGTTTTCCATTTTTCATTTTCCATTTTAATTTTCCATTTTCCATCTTCATTTCCCATTTTCCATTCTCCATTTTCCATGTTTCATTTTTAATTTTCCATTTTTAATTTTTCATTTTTCATTTTTAGTTGTTAATTTTTCATTTTCCATTTTTTATTTTTCATTTTTAATTTTTAATTTTCCATTTTTCTTTTTTCATTTTCAATTTTATATTTTACATTTTTTATTTTTGATTTTTGATTTTTCATTTTCCATTTTTGATTTTTAATTTTTAATTGTTAATTTCTCATTTTCCATTTTCAATTTTTCATATTTCATTTTTTAATTTTAAATTTTCCATTTTTCGTTTTTAATTTTTCATTTTCCATTTTCCATTTTCCGTTTTTCATTTTTCATTTTCCATTTTCCATTTTTAATTTTCCATTTTTCATTTTCCACTTTCCATTTTTGATTTTTCATTTTCCATTTGTCATTTTTCATTTACCAATATCCATTTTTCATTTTCAATTTTTCATTTTCCACTTTCCATTTTCCATTTTACATATTTCATATATTATATTTCATATTTAATTTTTAATTTTTAATTTTTAATTTTTAATTTTTAATTTGTAATTTTTAATTTTTAATTTTTAATTTTTAATTTTTAATTTTTAATTTTTAATTTTTAATTTTTAATTTTTAATTTTTAATTTTTAATTTTTAATTTTTAATTTTTAATTTTTAATTTTTAATTTTTAATTTTTAATTTTTAATTTTTAATTTTTAATTTTTAATTTTTAATTTTTAATTTTTAATTTTTAATTTTTAATTTTTAATTTTTAATTTTTAATTTTTAATTTTTAATTTTTAATTTTTAAGTTTTAATTTTTAATTTTTAATTTTTAATTTTTAATTTTTAATTTTTAATTTTTAATTTTTAATTTTTAATTTTTAATTTTTAATTTTTAATTTTTAATTTTTAATTTTTAATTTTTAATTAAAAATTTTTTATTTTTAATTTTTGATTTTTAATTTTTAATTTTTAATTTTTAATTTTTAATTTTTAATTTTTATTTCAACGACGAAAGCAAGGGGAGCGTGTTGACGGTTATCCAAATGTCCGTAAAACCGATGCCATATGACGCATTTACAACATCCATCCGAACAATGCCGAATGTTTCTATTTGCGTCTGCTATTAGTCAACGTGCGCGGACCAAGATCATTTGATGATTTGAAAACTGTTGACGGTCAGTTGTTTGCGACGTATCGTGAAGCATGTCAGCGATTGCATTTGTTGGAAGATGATATGCATTGGGACACCGCACTTCATGACGCATCAGTCACATCTCATCCAAAACAAATACGCGTACTATTCGCCATAATAATATCTACATCCGCAAGAACTGTGGAATAAGTACAAAGACTACATGACCGAGGACTTATTGCTTTTAGCGCGTAATCGAGCATCGGAAGCAGACTTGAGGTGCACATTAGAAATGTATAATGATGCTTTGATATTGGTCGAAGATCTGTGCCTTACAATTGCGAATAAGACATTAGCGCAACTTGGCATAACTGCGCCCAATCGTTCAGCGCTTGATATGCTTGACCGTGAGCTTCAACGTGAACAACAATACGATTGCAATGAATTGCGTGCTTTCATACAAGCTAACATTACCAAATTGAATATTCAACAGAAAAATGTTTATGATAATATTATACGAGCGGTTGACAATAACGCCGGTGGATTCTACTTTCTGGATGCGCCCGGCGGTACAGGGAAAACGTTTCTGATCTCTTTGATTCTTGCTAATATACGGTCACAGCAGAAAATTGCGTTGGCAATTGCTTCGTCAGGCATCGCTGCTACTCTACTTGATGGCGGCCGAACAGCACATTCTGCTTTGAAATTACCGTTGAACATCCAAGTCGTTGAAACACCAGCGTGCAACATTTCGAGGAATTCAGCAATGGCAAAAGTTTTGCGAGGAGCTGCAATAGTTCTATGGGATGAATGCCCAATGGCTAACAAAAAGTCATTAGAAGCATTCAATAGAACAATGCAAGATTTACGCCAAGATCAACAACTTTTTGTTGGGGCATTAGTATTATTATCCGGCAATTTAGGCAAACTTTGCCAGTCATTCCTCGATCAACTCCTGCAGATGAAATAAACGCATGTTCAAAATCGTCAGTTTTGTGGAGACATGTTCAAAGGCTGAATCTAACCATCAACATGCGAGTCCAATTACAAAATGATCGATCCGCAGCGGCGTTTTCGAAGCAGTTGTTGGACATTGGCGAAGGCAAAATACCAATCGATGATACCGGTTTGATCACATTGCAGAACAACTTTTGTACACTTTTACAATCGAAAGAAGAATTGATTTAAGTGTATTTCCGAATATTGTTCAACACTATCAACGCAATGATTACTTAAGTGAACGCGCAATATTGGCACCGAAAAATGTACACGTCAACGAAATCAATTTTGCCATTCAAGAAAAACTGCCAGGAGAAGCTACAACATATACATCGATTGATAGCGTTTTGAATCAAGATAAAGTAGTCAATTATCCAAGTGAATTCTTGAATTCTTTGGATCCCCCCGGTCTGCCACAGCATCGTTTGGTCCTGAAAGTCGGTTCACCTATTATACTTCTACGAAATCTGAAGCCACCGACTTTGTGGCAAGGCAGCAGGTGAAGTTGTACTCTTACCACGCATTCCAATGATTCCAACGGACATGTGTTTGAATTTAAGCGCTTGCAGTTCCCAGTACGTCTTGCCTTTGCGATGACCATCAACAAATCGCAAGGGTTAACGTTTCGAGTGTGCGGCGGCAATTTGGAAGAACCGTGCTTCTCCCACGGCCAATTGTATGTCGCATGTTCGAGAGTGGGAACACCAAGGTGCTTATTCATTTACGCGCCAGGTGGAAAAACCAAAAATGTTGTATACCAAAATGTTATATAAATAAGTAATAGTTTTACAACAATAAATAAAACACAAAGTAAAAACCCTTAAGAGTTTTAATCGATTTAGGTGTAGCGAAGCGCACCGGGTAAGAGCTAGTATTTAATACATTCATTCAACTTTTTGATTTTAAATAAATTTGTTCGCTTCAATTGTTTTTCCAATTGTGAATTTTCTTATTTCAGCCTGGTCCTCCCCAATAGCACTCATTCATAAACCCGGTAAAGTTAGATTGTGCGTAGATAGCAGAAAAGGCAATTCTGTCACGACCAAGGATGTGTATCCTTTGCCCAATATCGATGGGATCCTTAGCAGATTGCCAAAAGCCGAATTTATTTCTAATCTCGATTTAAAGAATGCGTTCTGGCAAATCCCTCTTGACGAATCGTCGAAAGATAGAACAGCATTTACTGTTCCTGGCCGTCTCTTGTACCATTATAAGGTCATGGCGTTTGGCCTTTGCAATGCGCCACAAACAATGTCATGGCTAATGGACAAGGTGATACCGGCGAATTTGCGGACAGACGTGTTTGTATATCTGAATGATTGTTAATTGTGTCAGATTCGTTTAATAGACACTTAGATGTTTTGAGGGAAGTTTCGAAGCAAATTAGTCTTGCAAAACTGGATACTAATGTTGGGCGTACAGTATGTCCGATACCTTGGCAATTTGGTGGGAAATAGGGTAATTCAGACAGACCCGGATAAAATATCGGCCATTTTAGATTTTCGGATACCAAGGTCTCTAAAACAAGTCAAACGGTTTTTGGGTATGCCCGGCAGGTACCAGAAGTTCATTAGGAATTACGCAGCTATTACATGGCCTTAAACAAGTTTATTAAAGACCAGTAGAAAATTTGTTTGGAGCAATGATGCTCAAAAAGCATTTGCGGAGTTGAAAAACATTTTGACACCGCACCAGTGTTACATAGCCCTGATGCTAGCAACACTGGAATAGGAAGTGTATTGGTACAAAAAACTGCGGAGGGTGAAGGGATTCCTATCACCTTCATGTGGAAGAACCTTAACCAAAACCAACGTAATTTTTCGGTTACCGAACAAAAATGTTTTGCAGCAAAGCTGAGCATTAAAAAGTTCAGAGCGTACGTTGAAGAACATCAGTTCACAGTGATCGGTGATCATGCATCGCTAAAGTGGCTCATGTCTCAAACTTACCTCAATTCGCTGTTGGCAAGATGGGCGTTAAAATTTCGAGGCTTCAATTTTAAAATTGAGCATCGAAAAGGCAGCAAAAACGTAGTTCCTTATTCGCTTTCGCGTACTAACAGAGAAGATCTTTCCGACATTCATGGTTTAAATATGTCTATTTTAGATGACTCTGGGGTTTTCGTGGAATTACAATCCGAAAATTTCAAAAGTACGGAATACAAATAACTATTCCACAGTGTTAAAAATAATCTTGACAAAATGTCAGACCTTAAAATTATTAACGGATATCTTTACAGAGGGTCGGAATATTGTTTTGGTGAACAGCTTCAAGACGACCTTGCTTGGAAACTATGGGTACCAAAAGATATGGTTTATAAAATTTTGGAAAAAGCACATGATAACCATTTGTCTTCGCGTGGAGGAATTACTAAAACTATTGAACGCTTACGTTGATTTTACTCCTGGCCAAATTTGGTCAATGATGTTAAAGAGTATATTAACTCTTGTAACATATGTAAAGGAACAAAGCATCCAAAACTACAGAAACGTACAAATTTTTCCAAAAGCTATATGTAGACTTTCTCGGACCTTATCCTCCGCCAAAAACAGGAAACGCAGGTATTTTTGTAGTACTCGACCATTTTTCGAAATTTTGTTTTCTTACGCCAACAAAAAAAGTGTACAGCTGATGTGGTCATTAAATATCTTGAGAGGAACTGTTTCATAGATTTGGCACTCCAGAATCAATCGTTTCAGATAACGGATTACAATTTAAGTCTTCCCAGCTTAATAAAATTTTACAGAATTATAGCATTAAGCATGTTTTTACCGAAGTATACTCGGCCCCAAGCCAATGCATCTGAGCGCGTGTATCGCTCAGTTCTGTCAGAAATCAGGGCCTACATAAAATACGACCAGAGTAATTGGGATGAGTACTTGAGTAGCATTTGCTGTTCCCTACGTTCAGCAGTGCATGCTTCTATAGGTACCTCATCTTATAACATGGCGTTCGAACAACATATGGTTACTCT